>PVJA010020793.1:0-36381 GCA_004027025.1 Myocastor coypus | reverse complement strand
TTTTTATTTTTTTTATTTTTTTTTTTTTTTTTTTTTTTTTTTTTTTTTTTTTTTTTTTTTTTTTTTTTTTTTTTTGCAGAACTGGGAATTGAACTCAGGCCTTTGCACTTGCCAGGCAAGCATTTATTCTACTGAGCTATTTCCCTGGCCCCCCAATACCTGTATATTTTGTCACTATGTAGTTCAGGTTGGCCTTGAACTTTGGGGGACCCTCCTGCCTCAGCCTTTCCACTGCTGGGATTATAGGTGTGTGTGCGCCCAATAGGCATAGATGAGCATTCTAAAATTGTAAATTAAGGGCCCAGCAGGATGGCTCAGTGGTCTAAAGCCCCTGCTTGGGAAAGCTTGGGCAGCTTCAAGGACCGCGGCTCGATCCCTGGCACCACATGCTGCACCAGCCCTGCCCTCAGGGCAGGCTGAGCTGGCCATAAAAATGAGTGAATAAACAAACAAAGGATCTGAAACGAGAAAACAATAAATAAATAAAAATTAAAAATTCTTAAAAAAAATAAAATTGTAAATTAAGTGTTAGGCCCCAAGGATCCACACACACACACTAGACAAACTTCTGAGATGAACACAGTCCTCCTGCTCATTAAAATGTGGCAAAGACCCTTGTGTGGTTTCTAAGTGTGACTGGACACTCTACCGTGAGATGTGCCCTACTCAGAGCTATGTCACAAGGTTGGTGCATTGAACCATCATGAAAATATAAGAGGGGCTGGGGAGATAGCTCCACAGCACAAGTGCCTGCCTGGCAAATGCAAGGTTGTGAGTTCAAACCCCAGTCCCACACACAAAAAAAGAAAATGTATGAAACATGATGGATCATTTGGGGGACACTGGCATTTGAACCCTGAGCCTGAGCTCTTAGTCACAAGGGAAACAAACTGATAATGAAACAGCAAGGTGCCCATCCCTCTAATATGGCGTAGGGAGTGCTAGGGGGGAGGTGTCCTCACCTAGGGGGGCCAGGGCCCTTTGGCTACCGTTCTCCCCACAGAAAGAGTGATGAATGTTGGGGCTGGGGAGATAGCTTGTACCTGCCTGATAAGTGCAAGGTCGTGAGTTTGAACCCCGGTCCTGAAAAAAAAAAGTCCAGGTGGTCCTGCCTGTGTGCGACTTGGGCACCTGCCACCAAGGTGCAGAGCAGACCTGGCCTGACACCCCTACGCTCCCCAGAAGGAAGAGAGGCCGGCGTCCCCGCCCGTGGAGGTGGACGACCCCCGCGAGTTCGTGCTGCGCCCCGCCCCGCAGGGCCGCACAGTGCGCTGCCGCCTCACACGCGACAAGAGGGGCATGGACCGGGGCATGTATCCCTCCTACTTCCTGCACCTGGACGCCGAGAGGAAGGTGGGCGGCGGGCGCGGTACGGGCCCTGCCACCAGCCTCCGTCGTGGGTCCACCCTGACGCACCCCCCCCACCCCGTCCCCCCAGGTCTTCCTTCTGGCCGGCAGGAAGCGCAAGCGCAGCAAGACAGCCAATTACCTCATCTCCAGCGACCCCACCAACCTGTCCCGCGGAGGCGACAACTTCATGGGCAAGCTGAGGTGGGACGGGGCGGTCACCCTCTGGTGGGACCCACATATCTGATCTCACTAGGCACAGCGGGCGGCGGTGGGCCTCCTCTCTTTCCTTTTTGGCTTGCTCAGGCTGCCTTGAGGATGGAGGTGAGTATCGAACCACCATCCTGTGTGCTTGTCAGAAATTGCCCGCAAAAGCGCCTTACCCACCGAGCTAACCCGAAAGCCCCGCCTCTCTTTCTCTCTCTCTCTCTCTTTTTTTTTTTTTTTTGACAAGGTCTTACTTTGTAGGCCAGGCTGGCCTTGAACTCACAATGATGCTCCTCCCTCGGCCTCCCAAGTGCTGGGATTACAGGCATGCTCCTCCACACACAACATTTACTTATCTAATTAACAACACTCTCATAGGGCCACTGATGCAAGGGTGTGTCACGCAGTCCTAAGCAATTTCCAAATGTTAACCCATATAATCCTTTTACCAAACAAATGTGCCCTTTTTGCAAATGGAAAGCTGAGGTTCAGAGAGTTTAAGTACCTTGCCTAAGGTCACATAGCTAGAAAGAGATAGAGCGGAGAGATCTGAGCCCTACCCAGTGTCCTTGCAGCCTCAACTTTCAGAAGACCTCTCCAGGGCTGGTTGTGATAGTGTGTGCCCATAATCCCACACTCCCGAGGCTGAAGCGGGAGGGTTCTACCATTTAGAAGGCTGAGGCAGGAGGGTCACTTCAAGTTGGAGGCCAGCCTGCACTATATAGAAGGACTACATCTCAAGATAATAATAATAATAATAGTAATTAATAAATAAAATAAAAATAAATAACATTAAAAAGACCTTCCTAGGGGGCTGGGGAGATAGCTCCGAGGCACAAGTGCCTGCCTGGCAAGTGCAAGGTCGTGAGTTTGAACCCTGGTCCCACACACACACAAAAAAAGACCTTCCTAGAGGAGAAGCCAGGTCCGGGACAGGAAGTGCACCAGGCTGAGCCACTCCACCCCTTGCTCCGACACGGTGTGGCGCGGGGCGTGGCGGCCCCTGTGCCCGGCCCCAGCACTGCCCCCCTGGCTCGCAGGTCCAACCTCCTGGGGAACCGCTTCACCGTCTTCGACGCCGGGCAGAATCCGCAGCGCGGGTCGGGCGGCAACGTGGACAGCCTGCGCCAGGAGCTGGCAGCCGTGATCTATGTGAGGACCTCAGCCCCCGTGGGACCCTCCCCACCTACCTTTGCTCTGCTCCACTGACCGTGTCTCCCTCAGGAAACCAACGTGCTGGGCTTCCGAGGGCCACGGCGCATGACCGTTATCATCCCGGGCATGAACGCGGACAACCAGAGGGTCCCCATCCGGCCGCGAAATGTGAGCCCTTTCCCGCCCCCATGCGTGACCTCGTCCAGGGAATCAGAGGGTGAGGACTCAGTTTACCCAGGGCCCAGCCGCCCCCCCCCCCAGCGCCCTCTGGCAGCTTGATGGACGCCAGAGCCTCCCTGGAAGCCGGCAGCAGGACGCCCACAGCCGACCTGGGTTCAGCTTACACAACCCCTGGGGACCCAAGGGGAGCACACCCCTCTCGGAAGTTGGCGTTATCGGGATAGAAGAGGGATGCAGACCACAGCTGTGAGCAGCGAGGCTGCAGGGAGAAGGGGCTGGGCGGGCGCTATGGAGAAGTCAGGCAGGGAGCGGGGACACCAAGGCGTTGCCATATGATGGCAGCGGTCCTCGGTGGGCAAGGAGTTGGGCAGTCCCCAGGTGAGGGCGAGGCCTGCAGGGATCTGGGGCTGAACCCAGGAAAGGGAGCGGGCGCAAAGGCCCTGCGGCCCGCGGCCTGGCCCGTAGCGCCTGCTGGGCGCAGCCTGCGCAGCCCCAGGGCCCTGAGGTTAGAGGTGAGGGGTGGGGACGGGCAGAGCACGAACGACTGGTTTCTGGGCCGAAGACACGGAATGCCAAAGCAAGGTTCTGGGCGAAGAAGCGACTTCCTTTTGGGGGGGGCGGGGGCAGAGGCTTGCTTCCCACTTGCGGGGGTGGGGCGCAGGGCGAGGGCCCTGTCCCGGGCTCTGAGAGCTCCCACATCCCTTACGCACAGGAGACTGATGTCACTTTACTCATTTACAATGAAAAGTAATACTGCCGTCAGCTGATGGCACACCCGTCCCTGCTGGAAAGTCACGCCCGCATCCAAGGCCGGCCAGCCACGGGGAGGCTGGAGCTGGGGGGTTGCTCTTTGCTCAGCCTGCGGGTCCCACAGCGCCCCTCTCCCTGCATAGCTGCATAGAGGAAGCACACATCGGTCTCTGGCTGCTTTTTTTTTTTTTTTTTTTTTAGTCTTGGGAGACAGGGCCTAGCTACATAGCCCACGCTGGCCTTGAACTTCCAGTGATCATCCTGACTCAGCCCCCTACCTTCCGTGCTGGGATGACAGATGTGGGCCACCATGCCCGGTGTGTACTGTCATTTCTTCAACACATGCTGTGGGCGAGACACTGAGATCCAAACGCAACATACTGGCCATCAATCCAGCACTTAGTCCTTGCCAGGAAGTGTTCTAAGGAACGTCCCGTGTACCGCTGCCGCCAGGGATGTACCTCAGCGGCACAGTGCCTGCCTGCCTGACAAGCACAAGGTCCTGAGATTGATTCCTGGTGAAAGGAAAAAAACAAAAAAACACTTTCTATGACGTGTCTGAGTCCCCTCACAACAGCTCCACAGGAGGGAAACTGAGGCACTGTTGCTGCGTAGTAGTGGAGACATAGGGAAACAGACACCTCGGGGGCTCAGGGCTGTGCCATCCGCATGAGACTAGGGCTCCGGAAGGCTTACTGGAAGACAGGACCTTGGTGGCAGAACCCAATTTATGGACACAAACATGGGACAAGAGGAAAGAAGCCTGACAAGCACCGTCCTCCCCGCACTGCTCTCTCCTTACAGAACCCCTTCCCAGGCACCCACAGCCACTGTCCACCCAAGCGCAACTCTGGGCCCTGGCAGGCGCTGGGCCTCAGATTGATCCTCGCACTTGGGGGTGCCAGCACATCCGCAGGAGGCTTGCCTGTGTGCCGGGAGCCCTGGGTCTCACAGGCTGCACTGTCCAGGACACGCAGGGCCCCCCTTCCGGGCGAGCACCTCGCTGTTCCTGTCACCTCTAACTAATCCCTACCCGCAGGCCAGCGACGGGCTCCTGGTGCGGTGGCAGAACAAGACCCTGGAGAGCCTCATTGAGCTGCACAATAAGCCGCCTGTGTGGAACGAGGACAGTGGCTCCTATACGCTCAACTTCCAGGGCCGGGTTACCCAGGCCTCGGTCAAAAACTTCCAGATCGTCCATGCCGATGACCGTGAGTCTCTGGGGTGTCCACAGAGCCCAGAGTGTGAGCCAGCCAAACACTCTGGGTAAAAGTGGGAAAGCTGGGTTTTTGGTGCTAGGGCTTGAAAACTAGAGTGCCCACTAAGGCTCTCTGTGGCCGAAGAGGATGCTGAGACCTGAGAGGACACCCAGGCTCCCAGCTCCTTCAGGAAGCTCCTCAAAACTTGTTTCACAAACGGACCCAGTGCTGTGTGCCAGGCATCCTTTTGGGGGCTTTACAGATATTGCCTCACAAAATTATTTCAGTAACCCTGTGACCAAGGTACTATCACCATCTGTATTTGGCAGATGAGAAAACAGGTGGCACAGAGAGGTTAAGTAACTTGCTCAGGGTCACACAGCATCTAAGATGTAGCTCCTATATGGGAACTCCCATAATCTGCCTCCAGTGCCCATGTTTCTAATCTCTTTGGAGGAAGGAATATTAACCAAGTGTTTCTGAGTCTATGTTTTCTCTTAAATGTTTCCCAGAGGGAAACAAGATGTACCTGGAAATCAAGGAAAACTGTCCCTGTTCCAATTCCTTGGGAAGAGGCTCCCAGTAGGATAAGGAAGTTTGGGGTGGAAAGGTATCTCCAAGAGGACAGTGGCTTTGCAGGGTAGGACCATGCAGAGCAACAACCCCCACAGTGTGTTCTAGGGATATGCCCCAGTGTCACCTGTCTCCTGGCCTTGGGAGTGCTCTCAGGATCACATTTCTGGTGGAGCCACCAGGCTAGAGTTGGGGGGTATTTTTAGCAACTTCCTGTCTCCCTATGGATACTGGGGGAGGTGTTGGGATTGGGGCAGGGGACCAGGATCAGAATGGGAGGGGGCCCATGGGGCCACCAGCTAAGGAAGGGAACCTGGTATGCATGAAGGGGCCGTGCAGCCCGGGAGGAGGGTGAAGGAATGGGCCAGAAGGGAACTGCCGATTGGGAAAGGGTTCCAGGCTTGGGGAGATCCACAGGGTCCTGAACGACCTCAGTGCCTGCTGGAGCAGGCTTGGGGCAGTGGCCGATAAGGCAGTCCCCTGCCCTTGGGGCTCACGACAGGCAGTGGAGTACGGGAGGGGCTGGCCTGGCCCATTGGAAGAGGGACTTCCCCCGTGGTGAGGACATTGGCTGCCTAGACGGTGGTCCAAGGAGGCCTCGGGCCGCCCCCACTCATCTTGTGTCCTCAGCCGACTACATAGTGCTGCAGTTTGGCCGCGTGGCTGAGGACGCCTTCACCCTGGACTACCGGTACCCGCTGTGCGCCCTGCAGGCCTTCGCCATCGCCCTCTCTAGTTTCGACGGGAAGCTGGCTTGCGAGTGACCCACAGCGCCGGGCGCCCCCGGAGTCGGCCAGCACACGGGAAAGGACTCAGAGGAGGCTGCGGGGCTCGCGGTCGTTTGGTGACCTCCGTGCGCTGGGCAGACTGGCACAGACCGAGGCGGAAGGGACTCCGACGGCGGGCGCGATGGAGACGGACAGCATCTGGAGCTGGAGCCGCACATCTGGCCGTGGAGCCCGCCCGCGCGGCCTCGCCCCCTCCTCCCCGCGCCCCAGTCACTTCCTGTCCGGGAGCGGTAGTCAGTGTTGCTTTAACCCCATGTGGGACCGCGCGGGGATTCGGAGGAGGCGGGGTAGGTGGCGGGTACGCGCGCAGGTACCCACGGCCCCAATAAAGCCGCGTCCCAGGCAGCGAGCGCTAGTTCCTCGGCGAGGCGCGCGGAGCTGGGGACCCGAGCGACCCCAAGGTGGTGGTGGTGGTGGTGGGGATGATGGGGCGGGGAATCCCCAAGAAGGGCCCCCCCTCCCTCCCGAGCGCGCTGGGACTGGGACCTCGGGCCGCACCCCTTACCCGAGTCGCGGGTGGGTCCTACCGAAACTCAGCGGCCGCGGTGTCGCGACGCCCCCCCAGGGCCCTCAGGAGCCAGGCCGAGAGGGAGGGCCCGGAGGTCCAGGAAGAGGCATAAAGGGAGAAATTCGAGAAACGAGCCGCTCGGGGAGAACCAGACAAACCGGGTCCCGGCAAGGCGCGCGCAGCCACCAGGGCGGGGCCGGAGTGGGGCCCCGGCTCAGGGGCCGGGGCGGGGTTGGGGAACTCTGCCTCGGTCACCCGGGACGGGACTCGAGGTGGGGAGCCCCGAGGCCAGTGAGCCCAGGCTCTGCCGAGCGCCCCGCGATGCGGCACCCGAGGCCCCCAGCAACGCCGAGGGTCCCGCCCCCCGAGGCCGGAGCTCCGCCTTCAGCCCCGCCCCGGGCAAGAGCTCCAGATCCTAGCTGGGGACCAGCGAGGGGACAGAGCCGGTGAGCGACGGAGGTGGCGAGCGCAGGGGTGCTGGAGGCCGGGGAGCTCGGGATCCCGGGTCTTGGGGTGGCAGTGCGCGCCGGCGGGGGCGGCCCCGCCAGGCCCCGCCCCCGACAGCCCGGGCCCCGCCCCTCCTGGCCCCGCCCCGCCCCGCCGCGGCCCCCACCCCCTGCCCCGGCTCTCAACACAAACTTTCCGTCCCGCTCGCGCCCTCCTCCGCGCCCGCGCTCGGCTCCGGCTCCGCCCGGCTCATTCCGCGCATTCCCGCCGGCCCCCTCCCCACGACCTCCCTTCCCGACCCTCTGCCTCGCTCGGGCCCCAGCCGGAGCGCCCCCACCCCCCATCCCCCGAGCTCGGACCAGGTAAGCCCGGCGGCCGCCGGGAGGAGGCCTCGCCGCGGGAGAGGAGGTGGTTGGTTGGCTCGGGATCGCGGGGACACTGGAGGGGGGCTGGGTCCCCGAGCCATTGTCCAGCCCCGAGCCGGAGCCCCGGATCTGGGTGCCGGGAAGTTTAGTGAAGGGGGAGAAATCTCTCCGGGAAGCCCCGCCCACCCCGCGGCGCCGGGACTCGTCGGTCCGGTGGCCGCGAGCCGCGACCGTGTCCCCTGTGTGCCGCCAGCCGCCGTGCAGCCCGGGCCCTGTCGCGCGGAGACTCGCATCCGGGGCGCCCGGGCCCCGGCCTCGCCGCCCTTTGGACTCCGGAGCCCGCGGGCCGGCTCCGCGCAGGCCTCGGCCCTGCCTCCCTCGCGCGGCGGTTCCTTCGCTGCCCGGGCCGCCGGCTGCTGGCGGATGGCGTCGGGGCGCGGAGCTGCTGCCTGCCGTGCGCCCCGAGCCCTTCCAGCCCAGAGCCGCTTGGGCCGGAGTCCGAGTCCCAGCCCAAGCCCTGTGTGCCCAGCTCCGAGGGTGCTGGACTTGGGCCCTCGGCCGCGTTTCGGGGATACTTGTTTAGACCCTGCAGGGTCTGAGGGTGGCAGGGCTCTCCACCCCTTCCCACCTCGTCCTCGGCTCATCAGTCGTGTCCTTTATTCCTCCTTGGCAAGGGAGGGCTGGGCGCTGGCCTGGGTCTGTTTTCCAGCCCAACCAGGCCCTGAAGCGGTGTCACTGAGACCCCTCTCTGTCACCTTTCCTGGGAGAGGCCCTGTCCAGGCCCGAGACGCCTCAGGCAAGGGGAACCGAGGCCTTGGGGGAGACAGGCCTCTCCCTATCTCCCCTCCTCCAGGTAGGGGCAGAGCTGGATCAGGCCTGGACTTGTAGTCCACAGAGGATGCGGGTGAGGCTGGACACAGCTCAGAAAGCCTGGTGGCCGTGACAGCCCTGGGTATCGGCTCTTCTGGGGCCTAGTTCTGTGTCCATTTGTCCCACCCGGGTGCTGAGGGGTCAGACACCTCTATGGTCAGGATGCTGGGGAGAGCCTGGTGCCAGGAGGAAAACTGAACTTGGAATAGACTGGGTAGTGGAGGGTTGTATTCCTCCCCAAGGAGCGTCCCATTGAGGACATGATCTGTGGGCACTTGGGTTGCTACTGGCTCTGTGGACAGGGGTGGCCAACTACCTTCTGGCATGTGCTGTGTGATGCTGGGGACTTGAGGACCCTGGGTGTCACTCCTCGGAGAGGGCCTAGGGACCGGTGAGAGTATCAGGCTCTTGGGCAGTTCCTCCCCTTCCCTGCTTCCACCAGGGAACCATAATTAATGCTCATTAGTGCTTTGGGAACTGGAAAATGGCTGAGAGGAACGGTCAGTGGCTGGTGGAAGAGAACTTTGAGCGTGTGTCCTACGTGCACATGCGTGTGCGTGTCTGTGTGTGAGCCCGGCACCTTTCCACACTCGGTTTTGCATACCTTAACACTTGCCTTGAGTTGGGGAAAATGCTAAAGCCAGGGATGGGGGCTGGACAGTGGCGGACGAGGAAGCCAGGCGCTGACCCAGCTGGAGTTTCCCTCCTGCGCTGCGGCAGATGGAGGAGCCTCCCTTTCTTTCAGATAGCTGCTCTACTGCAGGTGCCTTTCCTCCTCGCCTTCCCAGGACCTGGGTCTGGCACCTTCTGGCCGAGAACCTGAATCCTGTGGGGGAAGGGGGTGGGAGAACCTGGAAAGATGCAAGGAAGGATGCCAGGATAGAACAGGGGGTGTGAGGAGTCACCCCACAGGTGAGCACAGTGGAAAAGAATAGGGCAAAGTACTGTTGGCTGGCTCAGGCTGCCGCAAGGGCGGTTGCTGGGATCGAACCGCCGCCCCGTGCGGAGAAGGTGCTCTTGGAAGGTAGTGGTGACTGCCTGCCTCCCCCACTCCCAGAATGTCCAGGGTGCACACCCAGCACAGTGTGCCCTACTCCCCTGATTGGGTCTGTTGAGGTGCAGTGAGGCAATGCCAGGCGGCAGTGAGCTGGGAGCCACGGGAGCCCTTGCCTGGGGAGGCTCTAGCCATTTGTCCCCACACAGACTAACCACTGGGCAACCCGAGGGCCAAGGCAGCAGCTTGGCTAGAGCTGCAGGTCAGTGGGTCACATTTGGCCCTGTCCCCAAGGTCTTTCCCTTCCCGCATGCCAGCGGGAAGAGAGGACACTGCCCGTGCCCTTGAGAGACCTGAACAGCCCAAGAGTTCACCCCCTGCAGGTCCCCAAAGCCTCACCCTTGAGGTTTCCTAGAGTGCCGATTGCTTCCTGTGCTCCCTGCCAGGCCCAGAGGACAGGAAGTGAAGGGAAGTGGGTGTGCAGCAGTGTGTGACTGCGGGTGAGCACACTGGATGTGTGTGAGGCTGCAGCGTGACAGTGTGTGTAGGTGGACCATGTGGCAGAGGAGCCTTCTGTGCACGGGGCCCCACGTGAGGCTGTGCACAGGCGTGAATAGCCCTCTGTGGCTGTGACATCCCTGGGTGTGAGGTCAACAGAAGGGCTGTGCAGGCTTCTGCGTGTGTCCTCCTGGGTGTGTTTGGGAGAAACTGTGTGGTGACATTCTGCATAGGAGCATCCCATGGGCCGTGCCTGCGAAGGACGCTGTGATTGTGTGACACTGTGCATCAGGCACAGTTGTGACCCCATGTGACAGACACATGGTGCTGTGATGTGACAGCTCGTGTGTGTGTTGTGAATCAGTTTGTGAGGTGGCTTCAGGTCTGACTGTGTACGACACCAGGTGTGAGTAAAGCACAGGACTGTGACAGTGTAAGCTGTATCAGGGCACACAAGCCTGAAAAGGTTGCCCCGGGGTGTGTGGCTATGTGCATGTGTGTGTGTGTGTGTGTGTGTACGCACATGCGCACGCGTGTGCGTGCACACACACAGTCACATAAGCGCTCAAGAAACTGGGTGTAACTGAGATTGCTCCGTGGGTGGTCACTGTATCAGCCTGTGTGGGTGACATCCTCAGCGAGTGTGCCAGACAGGGTGTGCTGTGTGCCATTCACGGCATGGCTGGGACCCAGTGCAGGGCATCTGAGTGGGTGATCACAGAAAAGCTACTGTTAAAAGCTGAAGGAATGCCGAGTCTTAGATAGATTTTACCACAATACAATTAAGAACAAAAAAACACCCCCAGGGAAGAAGCCAGGTGTGGTGGCACACGCCTGGGATCGATGCATTCTGGAGGCTGAGGCAGGGAGATCAAAAGTTTTGAGGCCAGCCTGGGTTACGTATGACATTACAGGAGGAGTTCAAGGCCTGCCTGGCTCCATAGGAGACCCTGCCTTAAAACAAATGAGTGAATAAATAAAATGTTGAAAAAAAGAAAAAGCCAGGCTGGAAAGAGGTACAGGTAAACAGAATGTCCAGGATAGGGTCTGTGACTTGGTGTGAGACAGGGCCGGTACAGGAGGAGCACAGAGGAAACTTGTTTATAGCAGACACTGTGACTGGTGGCAGCCATGTGGGTGACTCTAGGGGACTGTGAGGCCATCAATGAAACCCATCAACGTGTTAAGTAAGGACTGAAGGCTCCCAGCTGTCCCCTACTGGATACTCTGGTTTCCTCCCTGGGAACCTGGGCTGGAGGAGCAGATGACAGTTCCGGAGAGAGGGCCTGACCTCTTTCCCCCTGACCCTTCCCCCGCACCCCAGCTGCTCAGGGAGGGGCATCTGTGGTGGGGTCTGGCTGAGGGGAGTCCCATGACTTCCTGAGCTGCACTTGCCCCAGGTGGTGGACAGAGGAGGGGCAGAGTCTGATGCCCAAATTGGAAGCACGTTAATGAGCCGATAGGGAGAGCCCCGCACCGTAGGGGGCTCTGCAAATTGCTTCCTCCTGTAGAAATCTGTCTTCCTCCCAGAAGATCCTCCCTCCCCAGCCTGGCAGGGTGTGGCCACTTGGCAGGGTCCCCTGGGGTCCCTGGGCTGGAGGTGGGAGAGACACACACCCTCCCCACCCCCTTGCTGGGCCCAGGCTGGTCGACAGAGCGCAGCCACTCCTGGGGTGGGAGCCTGCGTGTGGCAGCTGGAGAACAGCTGGCTGCCGTGGGGCGGAGTAAGGAAGGCGGAGGGGGTAGGGAGGCCGCAGGCCCCCTTTTGCCCCATGCTTTAACCCCAGGCTCAGCAGCCCAGGGCAGGGTGGGATCCCTGCAAGGCAGGGACTGGCAGCTGCCTATTAGGCCCAGAAAGGGCCTGGTTCAGCTCTTGTTGCCCATGGGGCAGGGGAGGCACCCACCTGCTACCAATACACTTCATTCCATCTGTGCCCCCGCCAGGGTGGCAGCCCAGGGGGAGCCCACACTTCAGGCTGGTGGCAAGAGCCACAGGGCTGGTGGTCTGGAGTTCAGGCAGGGGCTGAGGCCAGGACCTCTGCCTGGTAGCCCCAGCTCTGTGCCATCCCCGGAGCTGTCCGGCCAGTTCTTCCGGCAGAGCTGGCCAAAGGTGGGGAGTGGGCGGCAAGGCACCCCTTATTTCCCCAGGGCTCAACGCCTGCTCTGCCAGCCGTCAAGCCCCCCTACCTGCCCCATCCCTGCCGCCACCCTTGGCACTTATGACCCAGCGGCTTAGGGCAGAGGAGCAGGACAAGGTGCAGCAGGTCCGAGATGGGCCGGTGTGCGGCCGAGGCGGCTCGGCAGTCCCGCGCAGCCTCCTCGAGCCTCTCCGACCTCATCCTTGTGTCTTCTCATGGTCCCGCCACGCTGCTGCCTGTCTTGTCCCTTGTCCCCTCCTTATCTATCCCATGAGCCCGCTGCTGCGGGGTTATTTGTGCTTTTGGGTCTCCACAGCTTTGCTGCTCTGGACCCATCTCTGCCAGCCCTCTGCCTGTCTGCCCATGAGCCCATCCGTCCGCCCAGCTCTCTGGCTTCCTGTCTGTCTGTCCTCGAAGCTCCTTGCCGGGCGCTCTCCCTCTTTCCTCCTGGGTCTTGTCGCCCCTGACCGCATGTCTTTTGTGGCTCTCCTGTCTGTGTGGCTCTCTCTCCCATTCCACTGTCCCTTCCCCTCCTGTCTGTCTCGTTCTCTGTCCCTTGCCCCTGCTGGATGTCAACCACCAGCATGGTCTGCATTTCTCCTGGAGTCTGCCTGGCCCCCAGGGGTTAGGGGGGCTGGCAGGGTGGTCACTCTGGGAGGCCAGCAGTGTCTGCACCCCTGCTGAATGCTGCTGTCAGGTGAGGCCCCGTAGCCACAGGCAACTGCAGTCACCACATGGGAGCCAGGCAGCAGTGGACATGCACGGGCTGCCGGGCAGGGCTGTGTTTGCGGGGAACCACCTGCAGGTCTTTCAGTGAGCACCTCTGTGCCCAAGAGGGTTCCTGGAGAGCCTGCCCTGCGGGTGCCCGGAAGCCAGCAAGCGGGCAGGGTCTCACCCTCGGCGCCTAGACTTGTGGTCCTGGGGGGTCCCCTCCCCCTCCCCTCTGATCCCTTCCCCCTCCGCAGCTGGCTGCCTGGCCCGCCCGCCTGTCCGGGCTGCTCGCTCCCTTCACCATATTTGGCCACAGCTCTCCCGCGGGGGGCGGGGCGGGGCTTACATCACCCGTCAGGGGGGCCGGGCTGCGAGGGGCTTGGAGGACCTCGGGAGCCCACACCGTGCTGTGGAGGTCTGGGCTGGTAGGGGACCCCTGGGCCGGCGCAGTCCTGGTGCCCTGAGGGAGGCCAGGAGAACCGGTGACAAAAGCGGTTTAAGGGCGCTGGGCGAAGCCCAGGCAGCGGATTCTCTCCTGACAGCCCCGGCTCACTCAGTTTCTATTCCAAGCAGTGGCTTGGGATGGGGCTCTGGCGGGCAGGTGCCCCAGGCAGGGGTGGAAAGCAGGAAGGGGTGCTTGAAAACGCCACAGCCATGCCAGCAGAGGGGGTCCTGGCCACCGGAGCAGACTCTTGGGAGCAGGGGTCTCCTTGTTTATCCCGGGTGGTGGGGGTGTCCAGGTCCCTCCCTCGGCTTCCTGGGTTCTGCCACTGGGCCCCAGACTGAGGTTCAGGACTGTCCCGAGTCCTACTTGCTGCGTGTCCTTGGGCAAGTTGTTTAATCACCTCTGTTCCCTGAGGTCCCGTCATCTGTAAAGTAGAGCTAACAATAGCATTCATGGGTTCATTGGGAAGATTTTGTTTGTTTGGCGAGAGATACTCCCTGTATAGTCCAGGCTGCCCCTGAACTCATCATGTGGCCAAAGCCGGCTTCAAACTCGAGCAACCCTCTGCCTCAGCCTCTGGAGTGCTGGATGACTGAGGTGCGATCGCTCCCAGCTATGGAGGGTGAAATGAATGTGAGGAGTGCAGACCCTGCCTGGCCTTGGGCCGCGCTGTTATTAGCAAGTAGCACTGCGCAGACCTACAGACAGGAGGTTCCAGGGGAGAAGCCCCCGTTTAGAAGACCTGGGGCTCATGTCCCTATCAAACCAGTCCCTGCATCTCCTGCTGGGGGGAGAGGGGCCTTGCTGGTTGTGGTCTAGGCTGACAGCCGGGCCTGGCAGAGCGGGGACCTGAGTGTGCAGAGCCCTGGCCTGTGCAGCGTGGTCCACGCCAGGGAGGCCGTGGGTGGTTTATGGGCCACAGTGGGGCCGCTGAGGTATAGGGCTGGAAGTGGCGCCGGCCACCGGCCTGGGGGTTGAGCGTGACTGTGGTCCATGGCCAGGCCATTGCCTGATCGCTATGCTAGGCAGGTAGGGCCGTTCTGGGCAGGCTTCACTGGTGCAGAGACAGAAAGAGGGGTTCCCAGGGGTCACTGGGTGGAGATCTGGGCCTCACTGGTGGCTGAGCGCCGAGGGCCCCTCCAAGAGCCCGGAATCACTGGGCCCAGCCTTGTGTTCCTTTCTCTGCTTGTGCTGGTGGCACTGTGTGGCCCCTGGGCCTCAGTTTGCCTCATCTGAACAGTGGGCATCACTTTTGCTGACCCTACTCTGTGGCGAGGGCCAATGAGGCAGGTGCTTTCTAACATGTGCTATGCAGACACATGGCCTTGGTGGCCTCGTAGCTGCTCTCGGTCTCTGCGGTTCTTTGCATGTCACAAGCTAGGCCCTGTCAGGCCCTTAGCTCATTTTACAGTATAGGTGCTCAGAGAGGTTAAGTGAGTCAGCCAGGATCACACAGCTCTGGCTTTCTGTCCCCTACTCTCAGGTCACCTAGGCAGCGGGGACTAAGGTCCAGAAGCAATAGTGGGTGGTGGGGACCCTGGCCTAACCCCCTGCATCTGTCCCCAGGCTCAGGCTGCCCCGTGGGCTCAGGCCCAGAGCCCAGAGCAACCAGCACAATAGCGTCCAACAGCTGGAGCGCCAGCGGCAGCCCCGGGGAGGCCCGGGAGGATGGGCCCGAGGGCCTGGACAAGGGGCTGGACAACGACGCGGAGGGCGTGTGGAGCCCGGACATCGAGCAGAGCTTCCAGGAGGCCCTGGCCATCTACCCGCCCTGTGGCCGCCGCAAGATCATCCTGTCGGACGAGGGCAAGATGTACGGTGCGTGAGGCAGACGCCCGGCCCTCCCCTGCCCCTGTCCAACCAGTTGGGTGACGTCCTGGCTGCTGGCCAGCGCGGGCGAGTCCAGGCGTGTGAGGCCAGGCCAGGGCCGCCTCACAAACAAGCTGGGCGGCCTGCACCTCTCACCCCGCCTGCCCCAGTCTGGGCCTGGAGGTTTCGGGGTGACTCAGTGGGCCCAGGAAACTGGGTCAACACTGTGTGCTGTAGGCCAGGCCGGAGGGTCTCTGCCCCCAGGCCGTGGAGGAACTCCACGGGGTACAGTCCCAGTGTGGTGCCCTCCGGGGCCTGCCGGCGGCCAGAGTAACCCTGGAAGAACACAGGACTGTTGTCCCCTAGACCCTCCCCAGATCCTTTGTGTTCTCTGACGCTCTGTGCCATCATGCCCAGCCCCAGAAGGGACTGTTCCCTGCCACGCAGTGTAGAGAAGGTGCCCCCAGCTGCATGTGGTATAATGTGACTTCTCTGGGCCTGATCATGCCAGCCCCAACCCTGGCACTTGATGACAGCCTGTGGCCTGCCCCTGTAGGGCCTGCCAGGCCCATGTGTCACCTGTCCTCAGCACCCGGCCCCCTCCTCTGCAGGGCAGGGACCACTGTCCTTGGTGCTCCCATGCAGCTGGGGCAGCCCCACTGGGTATTTTTAGATGGGGTAGGAAGGGAAGGACAGTGGGCCCCAGCTCTGTCACTAGAGAGGCATCTGGAGAATGTAGCTGTTCTGGGGAGGCCAGGGGGTTGTGGGGACTTCAGGGCACATACACCTGGCTATGTGTCCCCAAGCCCCTCAGCAGCGGTCCTGGACCCCAGAAGGAAAACCTGAGGAGTAGGCTCCACTCCTACTGGGCAGCTAAGGACATGGGGGTGGCAGACAGAAGGACAGGGTGACACAACAACAGGCGGCAGCGTAGGAGACAGGTGGAGGCTATGGGCCTACCCCCTACACACACACACACACACACACACACACACGCACACACATGCACACACATGCACACACATTGCCTTCCATCTTTGTCCTTCGGTCCATCCGTCCATCTATCCATCCTCCTTCACCACCAGAAGGAGGGGACTCACCCAGATCACATAGACCTGCAAAGGGACACATGCTAGACATGGGTGGCCCCGGAAGGAAGCACCCCAGGGGCTAGTGGTGGCCACTTCAGCCACCTATCTTCTGCTTCGAAGCCCCCCATCTCCAAGCAACACCCCCGGCCCTAGAGGCCGTGGGGGAGCAGTGTACGGAGCTGGGCCCCCCTGACTTTCCCTTGCCTGCTCCAGGTCGGAATGAGCTCATTGCCCGCTACATCAAACTGAGGACCGGGAAGACTCGGACGAGGAAGCAGGTAGGAGCTGGCGTGCACTTCGAGTGGCCATCCCCTCCTTCCTGCCGTGAGGTTTGCTCACAGAAAGGCAGGCAGCGGAGTGCAGTGGGGCGGCCCAGCTGAGCCAGGGCCTCTGCAGGGCACTGCCAGGCAGACACGGGCATGGGGCCACAGGCCTGCAACCCCAGCACTGTGGAGGAGGCTGAGGCGGGAGGGTCACAAGTTTGGACAACATACTAACTTGATGAGACCTCATCTCAGAATAAATAAAAAAGGGCTGAGTATAGCTCGGTGCAGAGGATCTGGGTTCAATCCCAATCCAGAATTAAATGCCACCTGTAATGCTTCCATGTTGATAAAAGGCTAAATACTAAATTGATATAGGTGGCCTGTAACTTCCAGCCACTCCAGAGCTAGCCACCTGGAGATGCCCATCCAAGCCAAAGGGCCTGGAGGAGTCCTAGGAGAATAGCTTGATGGTGAAGTAGGTGGGGCCCAGGTTCAAATCCCAGCTCCAGCAACCGGCTGCGTGATCTTAAATAAGTTGTGTAATCTCTCTGTTTCAGTTTCATCATCTGTAAGTCAGAGATCATATTTGAACCTACTATTCAAAATTGCTGTGAAATTACATAAACTGGGCGGGGTGGCGCACACCTATCATGCAGTACTGTGGAGGCTGAGGCAGGAGGATTGCCATGAGTTTGAAGCCAGCCTGGACAGCCTAGTGAGATATACTCTCTCAGGGAAGGAAGGAAGGAAGGAAGGAAGGAAGGAAGGAAGGAAGGAAGGAAGGAAGGAAGGAAGGAAGGAAGGAAGGAAGGAAGGAAGGAAGGAAGGAAGGAAGGGCCAGCCAGATAGCTTAGCGGATTAAAGCGCCTGCTTAGGCAGAACACAGTGGCCAGGGTTCAGTCCCTGGTGTTTCATGCTGGCACCACCTCTGGGGGGTGCTGAGAGAGCTTGTAATCCCAGCACTGGGGAGGCCAAAAAGAGGAGGATCACTAGAAAGTCCAACCTATGTAGTTAGGCCCTGTCCTAAATACATTTTTTTTTTTTAATGTTATTTATTTTATTTTTTCTTGTTTCAGAACTTTTGTTTGTTTGTTTATTTACTTTTATGGCCAGCTCAGCCTGCGCCAAGGGCAGGGCTGGCGCAGCATGTGGTGCCGGGGATAGAACCATGGTACCTGCAGCCGCCCAAGCTTTCCTAGGCAGGCGCTTCAGACCACTGAAACATCCTGCCGGGTCCGTCCTAAATACATTTTGAGGAGAGGAAGAGAGAGAGAGAGAGAGAACTGATGAAGCCATTTATATAGAGAGGGGGCTGGGGAGATAGCTCCAAGGCACAAGTTCCTGCTGGGCAAGTACAAGGTCATGAGTTCGAACCCTGGTCCCACAGGAAAAAAAAAAAAAAAAAAGCCATTTATGTAGAGAGCATCAAGTAAAGCCTGGATCGCAGGCATGAGGATTCTCTGAGCACCAAGTCATAGGTAGTTGTGATGGATTTTTACGCCGCCTGTGTCCTAAGCAAGTGGCTTCAGGGCTCCCAGTATAATTCACATTGTAACTGTCAGACTGTGATGAAAAATAAATATATAAAACTGTCTTTAGGAGCCGGGCATGGTGGCGCATGCCTGTAATCTCAGCACTCGGGAGGCTGAGGCAGGAGGATCGATGCAAGTTCGAGGCCAGCCTGGGCTACAAAAGTGAGCCCAAGGCCAGCCTGAACTGCATAGTGAGACCTTGCCTCAAAAAGACAAAAAAAAAAAAAAAAATTAAAACTGTCTTTAGGGATAGACCCAGCTTGCCCTGGAACCCACCGCTAGGGCCAATCCAGACACCAGGGTGCTGCTTTGGCTGGCTCGAGGTCAAAGGTCAGCCGGGCCTGATTGGCCTGGGGCAGGTGCCTGTGCCTGGTCTGCCGCAGCTGTGTGGTGGGGCCTGCAGGATCAGGCAGGGACCCCCAGCTGGCAGGAGGCTGGGGCAGTGTCGCTGAGCAGCTCCTGGCCAGCCTGAGCCTCAGCCAACCACTGCAGTGTGCCTTAGAGAAGGGTGTTTGCTTGGAGGACACCAGTGATAAAAGTCACCCTCTTCTTGCACTTGCCCTTCCTCTGGACCAGGGCACACAGCTTGGCCCGCAGAACCAGGACTGGGTTTCAGTTCTCCCTGGTACCTTATGGCCCAGATGCCCGTGTAGTGAGCAACTGACACAGCTGACACGGCCACTTCAGAAGGACTGTGGGCTCTCTTAATCCACACAAGGCCAAGTAGAAGGCAGAAGTGGTAGCGCCAAGAGGGGCTACCCCAGGGGCACCATGGTCATCCCATCTCCGCTGGTCCCCCACCGCCCGGGGCTGTGCCTCCTCACTGTCTGTTTTCCTCTCTGGCCGGGCGCGGGGCGGCCCCTAGGTGTCCAGCCACATACAGGTTCTAGCTCGGAAGAAGGTGCGCGAGTACCAGGTTGGCATCAAGGTACGTTGGGCGCCTCCTGGGCGCCCCCGCTGCTCTCTGCACGGCTCGGGCCTCTGCCTCAGCTCCTCCAGTGCCTGTGCCTCCTCCGGCTAGACCTGTGCTCTCCTGCTGTTCTGTCTCTTTCTCTTCTCTTCTCTCTCTCTCTCTCTCCAGGTCTCTAGCCACTTGCAGGTTCTAGCCAGGCGGAAATCTCGGGAGATTCAGTCCAAGCTGAAGGTAGGGGCCCCCATACCCTCGGGCCCAGGCCTGGGGGTCTCAGAGGCGCAGGTGCCCGGGAGCCCTGGGCCCCCAGACCCACAGTGGGAGACAGGACCGTGTGTGGCCCGTGCCCCTCCTCTTCGCTTTCCTTCGCCTCCTTCCTGCTGCTTGCTGCTTGCTACTTGCATGACAAGAGGAGGCCTGGGTGTCACCTGCCAACGCTGTTCAGGTGGTCATCCTGTCCCCAGCCATCCACCCTGTGCTCCGAATCTGAGTCAGAGACCCATGGCACCGTGCGCTGTCTCCTGCACCAGCCGCCTGGGCCTGGGTGCCCCGCAGGCAGGCATGCCTGGGCAGGGGTCTCAGGAGCTGAGAGCGGGTCAGTGGGGGTCCTTGGCCCTCCATATCTCTTCTAACCCATCCTCCCCTTCCTCCACAGGCCATGAACCTGGTAAGTATCGCTGTCCTCCAGGGATGGGGGGCACTGGGGTGGCTTCACAGGCACAGTGTATCACTGCAGGCCTAGGCTCCAGCGCTAGCACATGCGTGCACATATGCACGTGGCTTGAAAGCATTTATTTTGTTTTTAATGTATTTGGTACAGGGTCTCACTACACAGCTGAGACTCGTTGTGATCCTCTTGTTTTCAGCCACCCCAGTGCTGAAATCACAGGTGTGTGCCACCAGAGCCCATCTCTGTGGCTGGCTCAGTGCCCCTGGGGGCGGAGCCAATACGGCATGTGGTGTCAGCAATTGTTTCAGATTTTTAAAAAAAAAACTTTATTTATAGGGCCAGGTGTATGGGGCCTGGCGGGATGGCTCAGTGGTCTAAAGCGCCTGCTTGGGAAGGTTTGGGCGGCTTCAGGGACTGCGGTTCAATCCCCGGCACCACATGCTGCTCCAGCCCTGCCCTCAGGGTAGGCTGAGCCAGCCATAAAAATAAATAAATAAACAAAGGTTCTGAAACAAGAAAAAAATAAATAAAATAAAAAATAATATAGGGCCAGGTGTGGTGGCACACGCCTGTAATCCCAGCACTCGGGAGGCTGAGGCAGGAGGATCGATGTGAGTTCAAGACCAGCCTGAGCTACAAAAGTGAGCTCAAGGCCTGCCTCAGCTGCATAGTGAGACCCTGTCTCAAAAAGACATACATACATACATACATACATACATACATACATAAATAAGTAAATAAATAACTTTATTGATGTTATGGTCAGTTCAGCCTGCCCTGAGCAGGGCAGGGCAGGGCAGCACGTGGTGCCCAGGATCAAAGCACAGTCCCTGCGGTTGTCTAAGCTTACCTAAGGAGGCGCTTTAGACCACTGAGCTACCTCACCAGCCCTGTTTCAGGTTTTTTGAGACAAGATCTTGCTGTGTAGTGCAGACTGGCTTCATACAGCCATCCTCCTGCCTCAGCCTCTCAATGCCTGGCTAGAAACGGCATTTGCGAAAAGTGAGGTGCAGTCGCTTCCCGGCATTCAGGAGGTCCCCACGCCTGGGCCTCAGGCCTACAGCACTCCTGATCCAGGAGGTTTCCGTGTCTCACACGGTTGGCAGGAAGGAAGCACAGCATCTACCCCACACCAGGAGGGGAAGGGGGCCGACGAGTATAGCTGGCCTCTGTTGGGTCCAGCTGAGCTCAGAGCAGAAATATTGGAAATACTGTGGCTGGAATCGAACATGGATTGCTTTTCCTGTCATTTCCCCCAACAACCCAATATAAAAATGATGAATGCCAGGCTGGTGAGTAGCTCAGCAGACTAAGAAAGCAGGAGGATCACTGCGAGTCGGAGCTGTGCTGCGTAGGGAGACCCTGTGACAACCACATACATTAAAAAAAAAACACACCCCAAAGTCCCAACTGCTGACGTTCTAAGTAAGCAGAGGTTGTATACATGGGACTTGTGCAAATGCACTTTACACAAGGGACACATGCGCTGCATTCCGGCCACCAGGGATCCCATCCATAGAGACCAGAGACAGCAGGCAGAGTGAACCGGTTACTTTCACTGTGGGCCTTGGCCAGGGGTGAGGACACAGGCTGGCCCCGAGGATAGAGGCTCTCCTGAGCCCCTGCGGAACCGGACCCTAGGGGCCTCACGCGGCGGCCCTCACGTCCCCAGGACCAGGTCTCCAAGGACAAGGCCCTCCAGAGCATGGCGTCTATGTCCTCAGCCCAGATCGTGTCCGCCAGCGTCCTGCAGAGCAAGTTCAGCCCTCCTTCGCCGCTGCCGCAGGCTGTCTTCTCTGCATCCTCCCGGGTAGGGCCCGGCCTGAGGGGGTGAGGACGGGTCGGGCAGGGCAGGGTCCTGAGGGCCTGGCTTTGTCCCCTTGGCAGTTTTGGAGCAGCGCCCCGCTCCTGGGACAGCAGCCTGGACCCTCTCAGGAGTGAGTACCTCTGGACTTCCCATTCTCACACACCGAGACCCCAGCCACACTGCAGAGACTAAGAGAGCACAGGGAGGGGGCTCAGCGGGGGGCGGGAGGTATCCCTGCACTCCTGGGGCGCTGTCCCCATGGCCCTTGTCCCCCAGCCAGCTGGCATGGCCTTCAGTCTCCCGGACTGTAATAAACAGCATCCTTGGTGCCCTGAAGCCAGGCTCCCAAGTTAAACATGAAGGAAGCGTGGAGGCCGCAGGTGGCTCCTGCAGGCCCCAGACCTCCTAACCGAGCTGTGCTCATCTGCAGCATCAAGCCCTTCGCACAGCCAGCCTTCCCCGTCCAGCCACCCCTGCCACCGACACTCAACAGTAGGTATCCCCTCTGCTGGGGGCTGGGGGGCAGTGACAGCCACGGGTCAGGATGTGCAAGGTGACCCCCAGCATCAGTAGAAGATGCTAGCCAGTACTTGGCCGAGCACGCATTGATGTGCGGAGAGAAAGCTCCCCAGAGACGGAGACCAAAGTCGTGGCAGGGCTTCACTCCCTAGGTGGTGGGATTCTGGGTAATTGTAATTTTCCCTTTTCTGTGTATGTGGGGCACATGTTAATAGAAACCTCAGGGGCCTGCCCACTTGGTTGTGCAGGTTATACACTGCACAGACACACCTAGTAGGCCAATCAGGATCCAGCTCACGTCCCTGCTCCAAGACTGTCCTCTCGTTGAGTTGGCAGCAAGGGCCGGCAGGGCCACTTTGTGGGGACCCATCTCTCCCTCCCAGGTTATGAGCCCCTGGCCCCGCTCCCCCCAGCCACTGCCTCCGTACCCGCGTGGCAGGACCGAACCGTCGCCTCCTCCCGCCTGCGGCTCCTCGAGTACTCGGCCTTCATGGAGGTGCAGCGAGACCCCGACACGGTAACGTGCTGGGGTGGGGCTGACCCTCAGGCTGGCCAACCGTGTCCCTCGTCCTGACCCCTCCTGGCCCTCCCCACAGTACAGCAAACACCTGTTCGTGCATATTGGCCAGACCAACCCTGCCTTCTCGGACCCGCCCCTGGAGGCGGTGGACGTGCGCCAGATCTATGACAAGTTCCCCGAGAAGAAGGGTGGGCTGAAGGAGCTCTATGAGAAAGGGCCCCCCAATGCCTTCTTCCTCGTCAAGTTCTGGGTGAGCCCGCGCCCATTGCAATACCCGCCCAAGCACCCGGCTGGCCCCAGGCTGACACCAACACCCCCCTGTCTACCCAGGCTGACCTCAACAGCACCATCCAGGAGGGGCCCGGGGCCTTCTACGGGGTCAGCTCCCAATACAGCTCCGCAGACAGCATGACTATCAGCGTCTCCACCAAGGTGTGCTCCTTCGGCAAGCAGGTGGTGGAGAAGGTGGAGGTGAGTGGGACACTGTGGCAGGCAGGGGTGCAGGTGACCTCGGGGCCTGGGCATGGCAGGCTGATGACCCTGATGACCCCCTCCTGGCTGCACCAGACGGAGTATGCCCGGCTGGAGAACGGCCGCTTCGTGTACCGCATCCACCGCTCGCCCATGTGCGAGTACATGATCAACTTCATTCACAAGCTCAAGCACCTGCCTGAGAAGTACATGATGAACAGCGTGCTGGAGAACTTCACCATCCTGCAGGTGGGCGCCACACCAGGAGGGGGCAGCCGGGGGACAGGGGACCCCCACTGCAGCTGACCCCTCTCTGCTCCCCAGGTGGTCACGAACCGGGACTCCCAGGAGACCCTGCTGGTCATCGCCTTCGTCTTCGAAGTCTCCACCAGTGAGCACGGTGCCCAGCACCATGTCTACAAGCTCGTCAAAGACTAGGGGGCCTACTGTGCGCCCCAAGGATCCAGGACGAGCACTGCCATGCACTTGCCCGGCACCGCCAGGGGTCCGGGATGAGAACCCACCACCCCACCCCTGCGGCCGTTCTGCACTTTGGCTGTGGGGACAGAGGGGTTCCATGGCAAGCACTGCCCAGCTAACACCCTGTTCTGTGCAGTGACCTCAGAGGCAGGGGTGGAAGACACCTTCGGGCACCAGTGCTGGCCCCTGACCACAGGGAGTGTGGCGGTAGGGGAGGCAGAAAGGAGGCCGAGGCCGGCAACTTGCAGAGGACCAGGGGAGTGGAGATAAGGCAGAGCCACCAGAGGCCCAGGTCCCACTACCTCCAGGGCAGGGGTGGCCTTGCAGGGGCCGTACCAGGGCGGGGAGGGGGAGCACAGTGGCTCCCAGTGCCCACCGTGGCAGGGCCCCAGTGCCCTCCAGAGCTCACCCCTACAGAAAGGACGCAGGTGGAGCAGAACCCGGGCTTGTCCCACCTCCAGGCTGCCTGGGCCTCAGGCCCCGGGTTGACCAGTCCCAGCCTCTTCTGGGTACCGGGTCCACATAAGTACTGTGCCTCTCCCCTGCACCTTCCCGCTTCCTGCACCAGCTGCCTGTGGCTTGGGCCACGCCACACCCCACCTAGGTTTTATAATGTGTTACATATATATATATATATATATATATATATATATTTTTTTTTTTTTTTTTTTTTTTTTTTTTTTTTTTTTTTTTTTTTTTTTTTTTTTTTTTTTTTTTTTTTTTTTTTTTTTTTTTTTTTTTTTTTTTTTTTTTTTTTTTTTTTTTTTTTTTTTTTTTTTTTGTGTACTTTCTAAATCCGCTGTGATGGGTTAGACTATAAATGCGGCTCTGGGCAGGAACTAAGATCTGCCCCTGCTCAAGTAAGAAATTAAAATTATTTGTGGGTAAGTCACAACCTGTCAGACCTCTGAGCGCCAAGCTTTCCTCTGCAGCAGCCAGGGCCAGGTCATTCCTGGGTTGTCACTGGGTGGGACCTGGGGTGGAGGCTGCCCAGCAGGTAGGTGGTGAGGCAGGGTCCCTACAGCACTAGAAACCCCAGCTGGACTGAGAAGCCAGTGCTGCCGCTTCCATATTCTGGACCACTGGCCAGGCGCACTAGACTCCCACAGCCAGGCCCTGGGCCTGAGTCCCACCAAGCACCCTGTAGCCTTCTGCTTGGTCCACTGCCCAAAGAGGGACCCCGGACTGGACTGTCACTTGCAGACAGAAGAGCGTACGGGTGTGTTTCAGCCCTATTGATTTTTGCATGTATATGGTACAGGGTGTACAGTGTCTCACTAGGTAGATGACTCAGCGATTCTGCTGTTTGCAGCCTCCCAAGCATTGGGGTTACGGGCGCACACCACCACACCCAGCCTCAACAGTCTCAGTGCGCCCCTGGGGGTGCAGGGCGCACATGGCACAGCCCAGCACAGCAGTGATCAAGCCCTGACCATTATCCATATTTAGACTACTGAGAAACTCATCAGGGTGGGGCCCATAGCCCACAGAAGACTGCCAAGATGGCTGGACCTAGGACATCTCAGTGCCCTGAAAGCGCCCCTCGCCAGGCAGCTCTGGCCTTTGCCCTCATCTTGAGGACAGGCAGAGCCTGACTGTGGCCACCTCCCAGCCTCTAAGCACACGGGAGCTCCAGCTCACCCCTACCCCGTGGCAGTGTGCCTGCCTGCCAGCCTGTGCACTCTGGGAACCCCACTGCTCAGGCTTCCATAGTTGTTTCTGACATGCACAAAGGCTTTTCACCCGGTAGTCACATGTGGTGGCACACCTCCAGTCCCTGCCAGTGGGGAAGCTGAGGCAGCCTTCCTGGAGTTAACACCAAGCCCAAGCCCTGTTTCCCCAAGACAACTAAGTAGAGGGACAGTCTGTTTACTGAGGTTCAGCAAAGTACATCTGCACCAGAGGTTAAACACACATCCCTGCCACTGCAAATCCAGTTCCAGGGGCTGGAGAGCTCTGTGGCACAAGTGCCTGCCTGCCAAGTGCAAGGCTGTGAGTTTGAACCCATCCCCCCCACCCCCAAGAAATCCAGTCCCAGCACAGGACCCCGGAGCGGGATCCCAACTTGGGATCCGCGTGAGTATGTGTGTCCACAGCCACAGCACAGTGCTCATGCCCCACGGAATGGCAACTGCCCTCAGCACCACACTACCTGCCTACAGGTCAGGGGCCACCAAAAAAAAAAAAAAAAAAACCCAGAGGACCCTTGACAACAGGTGACACCTTGCCTCACAAACTCAATTCTCTCCACAATGTGGATTGCAAACGGAATTGAACCAAACCCCCTCCTCTTAGCTGCAACACTGAAGGTTACCCTTTTTAAAGTTATTTAGTATAGGGTCTCATTACGTAGATCATACCTGTAGTGACCTTGCTTTCCGCCTGCCAAGTCTCATCTCAACTGCAGTCTCAGCTTGTCCCAGGGGCAGGGCCAGCGCAGGATGCTGGGATCAAACAGCTGGGGATTTAACCCCGGTCCCTGCATCTGCCTATGCAGGCCCTTTAATCTGCTATCTGGATGGCCCTAAGCCTTTGTGCTACACACCGTCTCCTCACTCTATTGTCAGACCCTTGTATCCAAGATGGAAAAGAACCCCAAATGACTTGTGGCAGAGGCTGCCCTCTAGCTGTGGTGCCAAGTACCCATCACCAGTGACAGACTACAGAGCTGCCACCACCCCCAACAGTCAGAACTCAGGAGGTCACAACGCCCTGCCACCCCCAACAGACACACAGGGCAGAGCAGTGGTAGCACTGACGTTTATTAGCACGTGCCCTAGTACAGGCGCTGGGGCTTGCCCATGGTGCTCTTGATGTACAGGGCCCGCACGTTCTGCCAATTCTTCTTGAGCAGCGACACCAGGAAGTTGACGGCCAGATGGATGTTGTACACAAGCTCATCATCTGTCATCTTCACGTGACCAACAGCCACCGCCAGACACAGGACCTGGGCAGAGGGACAGCGAGGCCAGGTGGGCACACAGCCCAGCCCACCTGTCCAAGGACCTGCCCTTGCACCCTGGCCAACATCCCTGCCCACAGGACGGGAACCCTCTGCACCCTACCTTCTTCATCTGGAATTTGATCGTGGACTTGACTTCATCAACCTTGGCCACCATGTTTTCGTTGTGGGTCAGCAGGGAAGGGAACTTGCCAGCCTTATTGAGGCCGGGTCCCAGGATTCGTGGGATCTGCTTAATCAGAGACTCTGAGGCCAGAAAGGCATCATATTTCTTGGCTGCAAACAACAGACATGGGTACTTCAGAACCAGCAGGGTCAGGGGAGCCCTAGACTCGGTGGTCAGGCCAGATAAGGGCCTCGGCCAGCAAGGACCTCCAAGAAGCATCTGTTCTCTACCTTGAAAGGCTGGATTGGTTTTTACTTTCTTTTCTTTAGCATTGGGGACAATTCCAGGGAGAAAGGAGCTGTACCCCCACCTACTCTGAGACAAGATCCTGCTATACACAGCCCAGAGCTAGACCTGAAACTTAAAGTCACCCTGCCTGAGCCACTCAAGCAGCTGAAGTATGAAGGACACTGTCCTTTTAAGTGCTTACTTCAACACACACATGCAATTTCTAGCTCTGCCTTTGGACTCCTGTGTGCTGAACCCAGCTGCCTAAGATGCTAGCGACCCCACAACCTGTGGTAGAGCACAAGGTGTGCTCTGGCCCACACTGCCTGGGACTCAGGTTAGATCTCACCCCCAGCTGGGCCCTCAATCAGGACCACAGGGGACCCGATACCACTAGGAAATACAAATCCCAAATCCCGACTCATAGCAAGGGGCCAGGGAACCCCAAACTCCTGATCTGTCTTCCACAGGTTACACATTTCCTATATTACCTTGTTAGGTGACCCACAAAAAAACTGCATCGATTGAAAGCAATATTCAGCCACCCACATACAATAAGGCAACAAAAAAAGGCCAACCTCACTTTTCTGTGGTACTAGAAATTAGCCACAAGGCTTTTGCATGGCATTATAGCCCTAAAAGCCCATTTTGTAAAATTAAAATACATTGTTCCGGGTAACCTACCACCCACAGCAATTTCTTGCACTCTCATCTGTTTTTTTTTGTTGTTGTTGTTTTGTCTTTTTTTTTTTTTTTGTCTTTTTGAAACAGGGTCTCAGTATGCAGTTCAGGCTGGCCTTGAGCTCACTTTTGTAGCCCAGGCTCGTCTCGAACTCACACCGATCCTCCTGCCTCAGCCTCCCGGGTGCTGGAATTATGTTTTGTCTTTTTGAGGCAGGGTCTTGCTATGCAGTTCAGGCTGGCCTTGGGCTCATTTTTGTAGCCCAGGCTGGTCTCGAACTCACACCAACCCTCCTGCCTCAGCCTCCCAAGGGCTGGGATTACAGGTGTGCACAACCATGCCCAGCCTTCCCATCCGTTTTTTAGATAAGTTTCTTTAGCCCAAGCTGGTCCCCACCTCAGCCTCCCAAGTGCTGAGACAACAGGTGTGCACCACCAAAACCAGCTGCCACTTTCTTCACACCTCTGAGTGGCTCACACCCGTGCATCCCAGCACTCTGGGGGGCTCGGGAAGAATGCCTCCCAAGTTCAAGCCAATTTGAGCTCAGTGAAATCAAACTCAAAATGTTTTTTTACAAAAGGCAGGGGGGCCAGATCAGCGCAAAGACCCCAGGCTCAATCCTCAAATACCACTGCGGGTATGTGTGCCACGACCACCGCACCCACCCAGCTTTTTAACCAGCTTCTTATTCTTGTTGAGTTTCTTCAGTGCCTCGATGTCCATGTGGGGGATATCCACGGCCTTGGCCTCGTCGCAGTGCTGCTGGTCCCCCAGGACACACACGGAGAACTTGGGGCGGGGCGTGGACTTGAGCCTGCGGGGCGCGGGGCGGGCGGTGAGGCCGGGCGGCGGCGGGGAGGGCGCGGGCCGCGGGCGCCGAGCCTTACCGGGACGTCGTCCCTAGCGCCAGCCTGGCTTCTCAGGCTGGGCGGCGGGCTCGGCCGAGGCCTCCCCACGCCTCCCCTCTTATTTTAAGACCCAGGGTGGGGGTCCGTGCAGCCGGCCGCGCCAGACAGGGCGGGGGCCCAGGCCGGGCCGGTAGCGCGGAGCCGTGCGGGGCGGTGTGTTGCCAACCTGACAGTGCCCGAGAAACGCTTGTCCTTCTGAGGGTCATAGTTCTTCAAGCTGATCTGCAACTCCACGGTCTCTAAAAACCTTGGGGACGGAGCGACATTACCGAGGCGCCAGCGCCAGACTCCCCCCACTCCCGACCCCCGCCCCGGGACGCCCGCTCACTTCCGACGCTTGCGCTGGTTCCCGTGTAGGACCTCGCGCACTGCCTCGTACAGGGTATCGCGGGAGACTTTGCTGCTGCAAAGGTGGAGAGAAAGCGTTCACAGCCGCCCTGCGGCCGCGCTATCCCTCCCCGCCCCACGACCTCTAGGCACCAGAGGAGACTGAGACCTAGAACACGGCGAGAAACAGACCCGCAGGGACTGACCTAGTGCAAGAAATACCTCGATGGCGTCAAAACCCACAGTACCACACCTAGAAGCGCAGATGAATGCGGATAGCTCCCTAAAATCAACTCACCTCATGACAGCCTGCGCTGAGGAAACCGGAAAAGGAATTAGCAGCCTCGCGCATGCGCGGAAATAATGGCTCTACTCTCGCGAGAAATCCCAGTTCCCGCGGACTGAGTCCAGACTGGTTCGGGTTCTCAGCCATGAGGAACACTATCAAATACGGCCGCTAGAGGGCGCTAGTGGGATGCGCCGTGAAATCTATAGGGCGCTCATTTTCTAGCCGCTGCCTGGATTGCCCAGCAGCTGCCTAGTCTGGCTCTTAGCTAAAGGCCCAAGTCTTTTCTTTAAATTAATTAATTGATTGATTGATTAATTAATTAATCAATCAATTAATTATTTTTCTTGTTTCAGAATATTCATTCATTTTTATGGCCGGCTCAGCCCGTCCCGGGGGCAGGGCTGGTGCAGCATGTGCCGGGGATCGAACCGCAGTCCCTACAGCCGCCCAAGCCTTCCCAAGCAGGCACTCTAGACCACTGAGCCATCCCGCCGGGCCCAAAAGGCCCAAGTTTGAAGCCGAACAGAGAGGGTTTTTTTTTGTTTTTTTTTTTTTTCCGTCTTTTTGAGACAGGGTCTCATTATGCAGTTCAGGCTGACCTTGGGCTTTTCCTCCTGCCTCAGCCTCCCAAGTGCTGGGATTACAGGTGTGTGTCAGCACATCATCCAGCCCAAAATTTTATTTTATTTATTATTTATTTATTTTTGCAGGACCAGAGTTTGAACTCATGACCTTGTATTTGCCAGGCAGGCACTTGCACCATGGAGCTATCTGCCCAGCCCCTCAAGCATAGAGGGTCTGTTTTGTTTTGTTTTTAATGGCCGGCTCAGCCTGCCCTGGGGTTGGGGCTGGCACAACATGTGGTGCCAGGCATCGAACCACAGTCCCTGAGGTTGCCTAAGCTTGCCTAAGCAGGCACTTTAGACCACTGAGCCATCTCGCTGTTCCCAAGCATAAAGTCTTGATCTTGTATTGGATACCGTATTTAACCTCATGTGACCTTTGTCTTTGCACAATAATCAGGTGGACCATTTTCTGTCATTCCTGAGTTTGGTGCCATGAGGCAAGAAGGCCTGGGGCAGCTACCCTCATCTGAGCAAGACGTCAAGATCTTCAGGTGGGCACACTTGTCAGTCCTAAGAACAGCCCAAGAACATTACAGCTTTTATCCTGGAGATGTGCAGCAGCAAAACAGCATCTCCTGCCCAGGATCAGGAGATGCCCAGCCCTGGCCACGGCTGGGAGGGGTACCCGCCCCTCTGCCTCCCGAGTCTCCTGTATAAGCCACCCTCGCCAGCCTCCCAGCAAGATGCCCTTTGGACCAGTTCCCATCCACCTTCCTGGTCAAAGCTTTGCCACTAAAGTCACCTTGCCCCAGTAGCTTGTCTCCTTCATCAGCCTGTCTTCAGAGAGCTGGTGGACCAGGGTGCGGTGCCATGCCTAGGCCAGGTGCACAGGGCCACATGTCAGTCACACAGGCTGGAGAGCCTGGGACCACTGACAGCTGCTGACTGCGGCACACTTGCCCTTCACACCTTGGCTCATCTCCTCCTGCCCTCTGCAGGGAACTCTGTCCCCAGCCCGATCGCCGTCCCCAGCCATGGTGCCATGACGGGGACAGTGACCCCCAGGAAGTGCCTGCCAGCTGACCCGTCCCACACCCGCGTGCTGCAGTCAACTTTTGCTCTCCATGCTCAAGTGCCCTGGGGGACAGGGGGCACATTTCTGCCCGCTGGGTCCCGTCCCCTTCTCATCCCACAGCAACCCAGGAGGGCCCTGCAGTCCCCTCCATGCCATCCACCCACTCCAACCCTTCCCCATCCCCCCATTGGGATTCCCTGAAGTGGTGGCTGCCACCTACACGAGTCACCATCCACCAGTGGCCCAGGGTGGGTGGTGCCACAGAATCATGGCCCACGCAATGTGAATGAATTTCAGAACCAATGCTCTCTACTGCCCTCCCCTCCCTGCAAAGACAAGATGCTGGCCACTGAGTGGAGAGTAGGGACAGTGGGGCACACCCTGGGACAACGGCAGAGGGCAGCTGCTGCTCCCAACAGGAATCGCTGAGCTTCCGGCTGGCTGGGGGTGGGGGGGCTCACTTACAAAGGTTATGCTCCAGACACTGAGGTATGTGAAAATCAGCATGGTGATGTATCTTAGTGTTTATTTATATTTTAAGGCTTTACAAACCCTCTCCACACTCTTATAAACCTTTCCCACACTTTAAAAAATGCTTCTAAGGGGGCTGGGGAGATAGCTTCGAGGCACAAGTGCCTGCTGGGCAAGTGCAAGGTTGTAAGTTCGAACCCTGGTCCCACCAAAAAAATAAATAAATAAATTAACAAAATAAAAAATGCTAATGTTCTTAGTTGTTTTTTGAACTTGTGAATCTACATAATTTTAACTACATATACTGTACAATACTGCAACATACCACAATATAGTGAAAAATCTGTGATATTTATTTATGTATGTATGTATGTATGTATGTATGTATGACTGGGGTTCAAACTCATGACCTTGTATTTGCCAGGCTGGCACTTGTGTTATGAAGCTATCTCCCCAGCCCCAAATCTTTTTTTTTTTTTTTCCTTGTTTCAGAACTTTTTGTTTATTTATTTTTATGGCCGGCTCAGCCCGCCCCGAGGGCAGGGCTGGCACAGCATGTGGTGCCGGGGATCGAACCGTGGTCCCTGCAGCTGCCCAAACTTTCCTAAGCAGGCACTTTAGACCACTGAGCCATCCTGCCGGGCCTCCAGCCCCAAATCTATAATAATTTAGATTACTATTTTTTTGACAACCCATGAAACAGTGAGTCCGTGAGAGCTGTACTACAACATAGCGAGAGACTACTGTACTGGGGCTGGAACTCAGGACCTTACGCTTGCCAAGCAGGTGCTTATCCTGCTGCTTATTAAACACAATGTGTAAATTACTCGGGAAGCCTTTGTCCCTGCAGTCTGAGCCGTGGTAAGCCTGAGCTAGGCTGGCAGGCTCTGCATCCCGCCCCTTTGCCCTGAGAGTCCTGTCCTGGGGAAGCCAGGATGGCTCTATGCCTCTGTGGGAGGAAGTTGATCCTAAGGATGCCCAGCTTTGCCTTTACGCTTAGGCAAGGGGTCAGGACAAGGTGGCCAGGGCAGAAAAGTCTTTCAGAAGCCGCTGGTGCTGCTCCAGACACCAATGGTCAGCAGCCCAGGCGTCGCAGGGCGGCCTGCAGGGACTTCCGCAGGAAGGTGGCATTGGGCTCCAGGGCCACAGCCAAGCCCAGCCTTTGAGTCTCGGTGATCTAGGGACAAAGAAGAATCTGTCAAGAGATCTGACCCCTGCTGTTCCCCAGGTCTCCACCACAGGCTCTGTTGAAGGCCAGAGAGAAGAAGCCAGGACTCAGGGACCAAGGAGGCAGAAGCAGCCCCTGGATTCCCTGCAGCAAATTTTATGAAATTGACAAATAGTCCTGTGCCTGTGACCTCAATGAAAAGATAAAACGCTGGCCGTGGGTAGTGGTGCCCAGCTGCTGCAGTCTCGGCCCTGAGGCAGGAGGCTTGAGACTTCAAGGCCAGCCTGGGTCACACAGGAGAGAAGATAGGTAGAGAGGGCTGAGGCAGGGAAGCGAAGGGCAGGAAAAGAGAAAGGGTAACAGCAACAGCCAGGGACATACGACCCTCAAGAGATAAAGCTCCACGGGCCGGTCGAACAGCTCAGCGGATTAAAACACCTGCAAGGAGGCGCAGGGGCCCAGGGTTTGATTCCTTGGGCCTGGTGGTGTGCGTCTGTGATCCCAGCTCTTAGGAGGCTATAAACGGGTGGATCACTACGAGTCAAATCTAGTAGCGAGAACCTAAACACCTTGTAGACCCTTCCCTTAAAAATACAAAAGGCGAGACAAAGCTCCAGCCCATGACTTGACAGGCCCTTCCATACAGTGCTGCTAGCCTCGCAATGAGAGCTTCAGCAAACTGCAAGTTTCTGCAACCTGAGGTTTGTTTGTTGTTGTTGTTGTTTTCTCTTCAAGCATTGGTTTGTTTTTATGTATTTAGTACAGGGTGTACAAGGTCTCACTACATAGATGGGACTCACAGTGATCTTTCACCACGCCCAGTCTCTCAACTTGAGTCTTACCGCCACATCTATAAGCTGCAGCTGCCAGGCACCACGGCACACACCATAGTCGAACTACTAGGGAGGCCGAGGCAGAATGGTTTGAGCACAGGAGTTTGAGACCAGCCTGACCCCCGTCTCAGGAAAGAGACCGAGAGAGAGAGAGACAGACAGAGAGAGAGACAGAGAGACAGAGACAGAGACAGACAGAGAGAGAGACAGAGACAGACAGAGAGAGAGAGAGTGTAAGAGAAGAGATGAGAGGAGCGCGCACATGCTAAGAGCCGCCTTACGCCGATGATCACAGCCATGAAGGAGTGGGATCTGCGTCCGGGTAGGGTGAGCCTGATGGAAGTGCTCGCTGCAGCTGCTCTTGCCCTGCATCCTCACGCCCTCCCCACCTCACCCACCCTGCTAAGCCCCAGCCACGGCACCCTTTGGACCCCACTGCCCACTCGGGGCACCCCAGCCCGACAGGCTCTTCCCACTGCCCCTTTCCCACCTACAACTGCCTCACGTGTATCCGACAAGCATGTCCGTTCCCCTCAGTGGCTCCAGCTCGGGAAACTAAGCCGAGGGGAAGGGCTGTGTCGGGGTCACTATCAGTCCCCTGGTGCCCCAAACAGCCCCAACCCCAAACCCAAACGATGTGGGGCCCAGACAGTCTGGCCAGGCCCAGTCTCTCTGTGACCCTGTTGACACTCACGCTGGCCTGGTACTTGGTCATCACTGTCAGCATGAGCTTGGCATAGGCCATAGAACTGGTGGCTGTCAGGCCCTCTTTGCAGAGCTTCTCCATGAGGACGCCGAATTTCTCAGGGGTCATCTCCACCTGCATGCATTGGGGGACGGGGCAGCAGCATGAGAAAGGCAGCTCTTCTCTCAGCCAGCCCCAGATGCAAGTCCCTATTTCTAAGTTGGCTGAGCCTGACAGGGAACTTATCCAAGAGTCCTAGCAGAGGGGCTCTGGACTGTCCCAAAAGCCCATGTGCTGAAAGCTGGGCTCCCAGGTGGGAGGTGGGGCCTGGTGGAAGGGAGGTAGGCTATTGGCTGTGCCCCCTCGATGGTGTTATTGGGGCCCAGCTTTGCTCCCTGGCTGCCAATCCCCATTACCAATGGACGGATAGGTGGGGGGATGGGTAGATTGATGGACTGCATGGATTGCATGGGTGGGTGGGAGGATGGATGGGAATGGATGAGTGGAGAATAGATGGATGAGATGGAAAGGTGGATGGATGGGTAGATGGGTGGGTGGATGGATGAATGGGATGGATAGATGAATAGGTCGGTAGATAGATGGACTGGATGGATGGATGGGTAGATGCGTGGCATGGATAGATGGATGGATAGGTGGGAGGTGGGGAGTGGATGGATGGATGGGTAGGTGAGGGGGATAGAGGGAGGGGTGGGTGGGTGGATCGGCAGGCAGACGGGCAGACATGACATTGCGGTTTGGATCTGCAGTGCCCCCGCCGAAGCCTCACACCTCCAGAGCAGAGGCAAAGCTTTGGGGAAGTGATGGCGCCTATGGGTGCTGCGCTCATCTGCAGACCAATTCCCCGTGAGCTCGGAGCTGTAGGTGTTGGGAGGCAGCCCTGGATGGAGCGGGTGATGGCGGCTGGGCCGGAAGCTTCTGTCTGCCCCCCGGCCCTCCCCTAGTCTCTCTCTGCTTCCTGGCTGCAATGACAGGCACAGCTGTCCTCTTCCCAGTGCTTCTACCAACCACAGTCCCCAACCACACAGGGCCCGCGACTTCTGAAACCTCTAAGTGGTGCGCGTCTCAGCGACTGGAAAGTGATTAAGATCTACACAGCTGTGTGAGCACATGCATCTCTTACCCAGTCCAAAAATTAAATGCACACATACGTCAAAAAATCTTGATGCGGGGCTGGGGAGATAGCTCTGTGGCACAAGTGCCTGCCTGGCAAGTGCAAAGTCTTGAGTTCAAACCCCGGTCCCGCAAAAAAAAAAAAAAAAAATCTTGACACAAGCAACAGGCCGAGCTGCACAGGACGTGTGTCTGCTCTTTGCTCCCAGCCCTGTAAGCTGTGAGTTCTCCCACTCTTGGGCACCCTGCTGGAGGGCAGCTGTCCTGCCCGCCCTTCCATCACCAAAGACTGACACCCAGGAGTCCACATCTTCCAGAGCCCCTGCCCTTCCGTGTGTCTTTTCTTTTTCTCTTTTCTGTGGGACTGTGGTTCAAACTCATGGTCTTGCACTTGCCAGGCAGGCACTTGTGCCACGAAGCTATCTATCTCCCCAGTCCCTTTCCCTGTCTCTTTGTCTCCAAGGCAGCTGCTCACCTGCTGTTCCAGGAGTGCCTGCAATATCAGGAAAGTTTCCTCCCTCCATGGCAGCTCCAAGATCTGCCTACAAAACAGAGGGCCCGGTAAGCACAGCCTGGCCTCTCCCTGCGGCTTCACACCCAGCTGCTACACCTCATGCGTGAGACACAGAGCCAGCCCTGCAGCACCGCACAGACGGAACTGAGGAAGGCTGCAGCCCTAGGCTGGGAAAGTGTGAGGATGCCCGAGGCAGGTGAGTGTGCCAGGCTGGTACGGGGACCCTTGGGGGCTGTCAAAGCCTAGCTGGCTCCCACAGTGCCAGGGGCAGGGGGAGCCTGGCTTTGGGAGAAGATGGGCGTGCAAGGCAGAAAGCCTCACACTTACGCCAGCATGAGGGCCCGAGTATCTGGTTCCAGGGACTCGTCCTTCATCAGGTGACACAGCAACTCTGTTTGTGCTGGGCCTGGGCAGGGCACAGGGAAGAGAGGGGCGGAGGGAGAGAAGGTCCAGCTGGATCCGGGCATCGTCAGGACAGTAACAGGCACTGCTCCCCGAACTCCCGCCTCCACCAGGGCCAGGCTAGCTGCAGGTGCTGCAGCGGGCAGAGCACAGCACAGCGCAGGGGGCTGGCTCTGGTTACCTGTGCCCGGGGCGTGGAGCACGGGGCCGAGCAGGGCACTGCAGACGGGGAGGGGGTGGCTGGCACAGAAGGAGGTCAGCGTGGCCCTAAGCAGCCGGGAGGCTGAGGAGGTCAGGCAGAGGACCTGCAGCGATGACCAGAAATAGTAACATGCTTCTCACTCCATTATATCTTTTGCTGCTTGGGGATTGTACCTAGCCCTTTTATTTTAATATTTAAAGTATTATAATTTGTGTATGTATGCCTGTCCAGGCATGCATCACTGCACCCAGCTTTTTTTTTTTTTTTTGCAGGACCAGGGTTCCAACTCATGAACTTATACTTGCCAGGCAAGCACTTGTGCCACAGAGCTATCTCCCCAGCCCCTGCACCCAGCTTTCAATCAATATTTATCAGACACAGCTCCCAGTCAATAATATATGTTATAAAGGAGGAAAGAACCAAGTTCTTTGTAGACTCATATGTACCCACCCTGTGGAGAAGACACAGTGCCCATCCCCAGCTCCCAAATCCTCAAGTCTCTCAGCCAGGTCTTGAAAGGTT
>PVJA010020792.1:0-29428 GCA_004027025.1 Myocastor coypus | reverse complement strand
GGATCCTTACAAGACTAGAATTGGAAGTTCCGTTCAATCCAGCTATCCCCCTACTGGGAATTTTCCCAGAAGCACTGAAAACATCATACCATAGTGATATCTGTGCACCTATGTTTATAGCAGCCCAATTTGTAATAGCCAAATCTTGGAAACAACCAAAATGTCCATCATATGAAGAATGGTTAAAGAAAATGTGGTACTTTTATACAATGGAATACTACTCATCCATAAAGAATGATAAGTTTGAAGACTTCATATATAAATGGATGCATATTGAACATATACTCATTAGTGAAATAAACCAGACCTATATGTGTAAATATCGTATAGTCTCCCTAATATAAGTACTTTAAAGAAGAAAACAAGAACTTAAGGGCATAACACAGCTGAATGTGTTATGGATTAAACAATGAAGTAACTGGAAGCAGATAAAGGAGAAAACATATCAATAGCAAAACCATGTACTTATGTACACAGGATGAATCAGATATTGGTCTCAAGAACCTTCAAAAGGTCCAGCATAATGATTATAGCACAATGTAATGCTGAAACTATGTTTGGAATACATGTCACTCTTGTCTTTTTGATATGTACTGCTCCTGGTGTAAACTTAGTTACTGTCATCCTCTCTCTTATGATGGATCCTTGAGGGAGGCTTTCTTTCTTTCTTTCTTTCTTTCTTTCTTTCTTTCTTTCTTTCTTTCTTTCTTTCTTTCTTTCTCTCTTTCCTTGCATTTTAGGCAAGGGTCTACAGTGTCTTCAGGGTCTCACTACTAGATCAGACTCCTAGTGATCTGCCTGTTTACAGCCTCCCGAGCAGTGGGATTATCATGCCCAGTCTCAATTGCCCTCTCAGCACACCCCAGCGGCGGCGCTGGCACGGCAGGCCCTTGTGCCTCCTTGCAGGTGTTTTAATCCACTGAGGTAGATCCTAGAAGGAGTCATTCTGTGAGAGCTGTTTCTAGAGACCTCCACAACCTTATTGTGAGATTTGTACCTCTTTTGTACATCATGGAAGCCTACACTGTAGTTTCCTTGGAATCTCTGTGTCCTGCCTTTGATGCCTGGAAAGGAACACCAGTGTTCTCCTTCCTAGTGCTCACCGACTTCCCCATGACAGTTATACCAGGATCCAGTGTTTGGTTATCATCTGTTCCTCATGTCCCTACCAGTGGACGGAGCCTCCTGTACAAGTGCAGGATGTGTTCAGGGCTCTGATTTCCCCATATGAGGCCCTTAGTATGTGGTACGTTTGTTGATGCATGTGTCTGGATCAGACATGTTTCCAAATGTGACTGTGGTCCAGTACTGTGCCAGATGCTACTCTGGGCGTTGGAGACTTGGGGAAAGAATGTAGGAGGCCACTGGAACCTCTGGCAGAGGGACATGTTGTAGTCCATGGGGTTCTCCTGGAATAGCTTACCAGATACAAATGTGTGCCTCACCTTATGGCTCCTCATGGCCTGGAAAGCTTTCAGGAATTATCCAAGGAGGAATGGGATGTGAGACCCATTGAGGCCTCGATGCTATCTCACATGAACAGTTGATTGTTGAGAGTATGAGTCCATGAAGGTCAAGGACAGTTTCTGATAAGATAGAGCAGGACAGAGAGGGCATATTCAGTGTGTAGGCCCCTCGTAGTACAATGGAGACTTCATCATTGCTGTTCACCAGACTGATGAGAAATGTGCTAGTACGGACCAATCAGGAGACTACTGCACTCCATTTCTGAATCTGGTATTGTTCCCAGGAAAGTTAAAAACACTGTTTTCAAACCTTCACTGCCTGTGAACAGACATGATCAAAATCCTCTTTCATGTTTTCATTTAGATGTAACAGGAGACCTCAGCATCATTCTCATAGGATGTTTTAAGACGGCATAATACAAGTATGTTTTATAACATTTTCTGAATGCCTTCTTTGCAAGAAGGAGTAAAGTAACCTTTTCCTCTGTGTCAGGCCACTGTGAGCTTTCTTGCTGGTCTGTTTTAACTCTGCAGACTACATTTCTGTCTTGCATAAATGCACTTTTTCCCCTGCCTTCTCTGTGTGTTCTCTGCAGTTAATTGCTGTGGATGTCAAGAACCTGGAAAGAAGACACCTGGGCCTCTCCATCTGATAATACACATCTGGGTCCTAAGTGGTCTCCTCCGGTTCACCGTGTCCTCTGCTGATGAGGCACATGCATCTCCACCACCCAAGGATGCCAGATACCTAACTCCATTCTTCCATGGGTGACAGCTCATATGCTGTAACTCAACCCGAGGGCTTGTTATAGTTCGTATCTAGCTGTCCCTACAATGCCTCATGCAGTCATGGGGAAGGGACTTGTAGAGTCTGAGATTACTTCATGATCAAGGCTGGGATTATGGGTGTTATTGTTTGTGTATAGGTGTGACCCCAAAGCCTCATGCTGTCATGGGGCTGCTTCTGGAACTTGTAATTGATTATTGTGGAAATGGGTGCTGCCTCTCTCCTGGGGCAAATGATTTGCTTTTCAATGTAAGGGAAGAGAAGTCAGCTGCTCAAGCAGCTAGCTCTCCCTGCGCTCTTGCTCTTACCAGGCTCTTGCTCTTACCAGCCATCATGAAATATTGTTTTCTGCCATGTGCCTCTCTGCCTTGGAGCCAGCTGAATATGGACTGAAACCTCCAGTAACTGTGAGCTAAATAAACCTTTCCTTCTGTAATTTTGAGTGTGAGGTATTTGTTCCAGCAACGTGAGAAGAGTAACTAAGACAGTGGGTTTTAGTGTCTCCTATATCAAGAAACTGCACCTGGTGTAGCAACACAGAGGCTGGGGCCAGGACATGCGCTCGCAAGTCTCCAGGCAGCTCCATGGATAATGTGAGATTGAGCACCATCTGCCTGCCAGAGGAGGCCGTGCTGTCCCTGCAGGCCATCTGGATGGTGATGTCTGAGTCTGAACTATCAGGTGAAAACACACTCAGATTTGAGAGATACCAAGCCTGGACCAGCTCCATGCCCATGAAGAATAGCAACATCCATATTTGTTACTGAGATCTAAACTGCAAGAGGTATGTGACATGGGCTCTGTGTTGCTGGGCTGCTCTATGGTCAATGTCTTTCATCCACGAAAGGCAGACCTTTCTAGAATACTGGCAGACAGGAAGCCATGTCTGTCCATGTTTGAGTACACAAGTGTGGTGGAAGTCAATGAAGAGGGCCTGGAGGCTGCGACAGCGTCAGCTTGTGCGTTTGGAATGCATTGTTCAAGCTGTTTGCTGGGGTTGTCTCTTGAGCACTCCTTCTTGTTCTTCATCAGAAACAATGGGCCAAGAGCTTGCTTCCCATAGCAGGTTCTCATCTCCACAAAAAGTGCAACGGCTGTGCGTGCAATCATGTGGGCAGTGGCTGAAGGCATTGTGGGTATCAGTCTACTTGCAGGACTAAGCATAAGGAGTTGTGAAAGTGCTCACCACACACTTAAGTTTCAATTACAGTACAAAAGGAGAAAATCTTCCCCACAAGGTTACACCTCCTAACAGAATTCACTTAGTAGCACACACTGTTAACTTTTAAAACCCTACTAGACATGGGGCTACAGCACCAGAAACAGAATTCTATAAGTAAGAGAAAAAAGCTAAGAAGAGTCTTTTGGAAATAGCATCATACTGGACAATGGAGGGACCTAGTTCAATTTTAATTTTGGCTGAAGGTCGTGCCAGTGTCCTGCAGGAATTTTGAAAGGCCTATCCAGGTGGCAGAGCATTTAGTCTGACTTCATCATGGGCCTAGGTCAGGGCAACGTAGCTTCCGTGTCACAAGATGCTTATGCTCAGTCCACAGACAGTGATGCCTCACAGGCGGCTTTCCACCTGATAGAGAAGCGTGGAGCTAGATTTGACTTGGGGTCAATTAAATTATTTGAAATGGAATGCTAAGGAGATGGTTATTAAAAACGGGAATGCAAGGTTTAAGTGAGTGGCAGAGTGCTTTGTGATGACCAAGCTGCAAGTTATATGAAAAAGGGAACAGAAAATTATCAGTTTTCTTCAGACAAAATAAGATACAAAAATTATAAATTAGTAATACATAAAAAATATTATTTCTTCAAAATTCTTATAAGTTGTCTTGCTAATTCACTTGCAAGTACTTCTGACTGGTTCATTTATAATTACAAACTTCTAAAATTTTAGGAGAGTTATATATCAGATTGGTCAAAAGCCTATTTGACAGCACTCTGATTTTGCAAGATGCATGTCTGTGATCAATCTTCTGAGCTGTGCACTTGCGTACTTGTCCGCTTCACCATTCTGTGAATAGCATTTTTTTTTTTTTTTTAGCTCAACATTTTTTCTGCTTGTCTCTTTTCCTTTACATTTTTGGGTCATTTATTCATAATTCAATTGCCCACCTGGTCAAAGTGATATCAAATTTCATTATAGGCCTTCAAGAAATTGTTAACGTGATTAAACAAAACTTCCTTAGGATATTGAAAGATTACTGGAGGTGGCGACAGCTGATGAATGAGAAATCAGCTGCCTGCAACCATTTTTCAGTTCTTGTTCATTACTAGGCAGCCACAGGGATGTTCAGGACCTAATGGGAGACATTGTAGTAAATGTCATTAACATATGCTATTGTAGTATGTTTATATTCCCCATTCATCAAAGGATTAAGTTTTCTGGACAATAGCAGTTTATGTTAGACAAAAAGTGCCACCTGCAGTGTTATGGAAAAACCAAACAGCTGGTGCGCTGCCAGTGTGGCCACCAACACCAATGGCCTCACTTCTCAACCCTAACGCAGATCTCTGAGAATTCAACTGGTTCCAGCAGAGTTCTGCTCCACTGTCTGCAGGGAGAGTCACAGATTTGGCCCTGACATTTACAATGACCACGGGCTCTCAGGCACCCAATCTGATAGAGTTCCACGTGTCCTATCCACTCAGGCCTGACAGGACACAATCTATTTGCGGGGTGACAGTCCAATATTTCTATAGTCAAAATGTGGCAATTCAAAGAAATTACTGACAGTCATCTCCGTGGCTATTAGATAATGCCCTATGGCAGTCATAGGCAGGCAAGCAAAAGGATCTGTGAGGAGGTCCTCTGTGGCTGAACGTGGGCTGTGGCGAGCTGGGACCCGTTGAATTCTCAGAGGTATGAGTTCAGATTGAGAAGTGAAGGCATCAGTGTCGGCGGCAGCTTTGGCAGAACACCAGTGGTTTGGTTATTTCCTAATACTGAAAGTGGCACTCCTGGAGTCACAATTGCAACACCCACAGGCTATGATTTCCATCCAGTGCGCCCAAGTCTGCAGTTACACTATGTGAAATAGATTCTGTGTACCAGTTGCCTGCTGCCCATGGCTGTAACAGCCAGCCACTTAATCTAAGGTGCTGGAATCCAAGGCATATGAACAATTGTGCGGTGGAATTTGTCCATCACAGAGGGCCATTTAGAATAGTTTCACTGCCCGCGGTAACTCTGAGTTCTTGCCTACTCCACACTCCTTTGAAATCATCAGTCTTTTAATACCGGTAGTTTTTATGAGGTCTTGTCATGGTTGAAGAGCTTCTTTTCTGTTAAAGGTTAAGTTGTACTCCATTATGCCATTTTCAACCAAAATCTTAACCTATGTCCTTCAGCTTTTTGGAAGAAAATCAGCTCCACCACTGAAAATAACCCTACCCTTGTAAATGTCAATCATCGGTACAAGTACCCTTATTTTAGTATGAAGGTTGCTATTTGATCACATGTTTGTGTATAATTACGCAGTCAGGTCAACACACAAATTAAATCACGGCAGCGTCGTGCCTCTTGTTGTCCAAGGTACAGCACTGAGTGACTGTAAGGTATCTGTGTTGAAGGCCAGTTTCCTGGTTACACCGCGAAGGGTGATTCTGGGAAAGCTGCTGTCATGTGAAAGGTGAGGAAGAAGCAGCAACACGAGACAAGGTCGAAGCAGGCAGAAAAGGGGCTTCATGCACCTTGGCGCCACTGTGACCTGGTTATCCTCCCGGATCTCATTTAGTGCCACCTATAGTGCTGTCAGCCTCAGATCTTGAACTAATACTTGGGATGATTTGTATCAGAGACAAAGCAATCCAGAGGCTAGTTAATGTGACAAAGTTTTTAATCAATAGTATTTGACTGTAAATTGAGAGAGACAGAGACCGAGAGAGAGAGAGCTAGCATGAGCAGTGCTCTGCCAAGAGGACTGCAGGTTTTTAACTTTAAAATGAAGGAAATAGAGAGTTAAGGTAAGGGCAGAGGAAGGGCCAGTCAAGTTGGTAATTGTCCTTATTAGATATCTATCCTCACAAGTCTGTGAGACAAAGTTCCAGCCATTCCTGATGATCTTATTCTCACCAAATGAGTTTCAGGTGCTTTGGAAGGGGACTCCAGGTTAGTGAGCGATGTTCATTTTAGTTATCTTAAGGGACACACTAAGCCAGGTTTCAAAAAAGTTGTGAACTGCAGACCTCAGACACCATTTTAGTATTCCAGTCTTTTATTGTGGAGGGGAAAATAGATGGAAACGTGCATGCCCGAGTGCAAGTCTTACCAGTCTTCGTCGTGGCCCACTCCACTAGGGAGCTCATGCGATGGAGGCCTCAGTGGAATCAGGAGAGTACCTTAATGCTGTGCAGCTTCTAAATCCCATCAGCTCCATGCCTGAGGTCCCAAGCTTCCCTCTGCTCGGGACTACATGACATGGAGATCCTTGGGCTGGTTGACATCAGATTTCAGTCACTGAGGGAAATGTGGAGCCAGACACCTGGAGCCCTTGGTTGTGCCGTTTATGCTCATCGCACTATACCTGAGAACAGCAGCTGTGACATAGGCACAGATTACCGGGTGCATGCTATCTCCCTTCCAAGGTCTTCTTTGCATGTTGTTGGTGTCCCCCAGAACTGAAATGCAGAAGACACACAGAATGGGTGGAAAGGTTGGCATTTACAGAAGGTGGAAAAAACTTATGCCCTGCAGAGCGAGAGCAGATTAGTGAAAAGGTTCACGGTTTTCCGGCAATTAGGAAAAGTGCACTTTTCTCCTTCATGTAAAGAAGGCATTGAGGAAAATCTGTCCTTTGGTTTAGGGCCTTCAAAATTCAACCTCTGTAAAAGCTGCCTTGGCCTGCTGCAAGACATCATTGAGCGATGCGCCACAGTGTTTTGATTGCTCATATTAACATAGATATAAATGCCTGAAGATAACAACTCTCACTGGTTGTGAGAAAAGTGCTTGATTTAAAAAGTTACATTAAAATCAGTGTTTTCAATTGAATATCACTGCTTTGTTTGGTTTTTGGATAGTGAGGATGAATACTCCACGGCAGTGTGAGTGTCCCTCCCCACCTAACTTACTTCTCCAAGCTGCTATGTCCTATGATGAGGTATCCTTGATCTCCAGTGGATTTCCACACTTAATAAACAACAGGGCATAGAAACTTACAAGGATAACTACTTAAGTCTTTTGTCCCATTCCTTCTTGGAGAGTTGCTGCAATCTTTCCTGGACTCGAGAAGTTATTATTTGAAACACATATTTGTGTCTCTAAGTAATCCCATGTGAAAACTGTGAACTGCATCATCTATGCGTGACAAAGGTCCCAGGGATTTCTGTAATCCTTCCCCCAAGACACATAGCCCAGGGTGCCATATGCTCCCACTAGTCCTGAATATGGAACAGATTCAACTTTGTGGGATGTTTTAACCTCCATAACTATCATTAACCTCCATAACTCATGCTGGGGAACTCATGCAGAACAGAAGGCAAAACACATCCCCCATTTGCATAGCTGCTAGGGTAATAGGGTTGATGTCCCGATGTCTGATACAGTCATGGGGTGTGTCCCTGATTTTCTGATTGATTCATGGTCCTGTGCTGGGATTATGCACATGAGTGCTATGCTCGTCCTTGGGAACATAGCCTACGTAGAATATAAAGGAAGGAATAAATGTTGCTCTCAGATGCTCCTGCTTTTGCTGTTTCTGTACTGACTGTTTTCTGATGTCATGAACTCTTGCGCTCGGTCATCTATTACCGCACCTTGCAGACAGCTGTGTATGGACTGAAATCTTGAGAAACAGTGAGCTATATAAACCTTTCATTCCTTAAATCTGTGTCTCATGCGTGTTAGCTCAGCAATGAGAGAAAAATAACCAATATAGAATTTGGTGTCTGCAGTGTGACTATCCAGTCCATCTGGTTCAAAAGTCTTTGAAAGTGGTTTCTGGGAAATGTTTTGAATGGTTTGGAGTTTTACATGAAAGGAAAGAGCTAATGCACCTTAGGCTGTTCTGTGTGAGAGATTCTGGTCAGAGCTCAGAAGACGAGAGGGCTTATAGAAATTCTTCTTGTAAAGCATGGGTTTAGGATATTTCATCCAGAAGAAGGACTGAGTTGGTTGCTGGACTCCTGACGATGCCTTTTATGGCTTTGCAGAAAGTTTGTCTGCATATTATATGTGTCTAGAGATTTTGCTTGAGACTAAGAAAAGGGCAAGGAACCAATTACTTTGACAAAAGAATTTTGAAGGAGTCAAATGTTGAGTTTGTGACATGGGTACTACTGGTTGCTTTCAGCCAGCTTTATGTTACATATCACCAGGAGTCCTATAGAGTATTTGAAAATATTGTGAGTTTGTCATAAAGAAAGCATCAATGAAGTTGTGCACTATTGTAGCCTGATGGGCATTTTGAAAGGCAGAGTGTGATGGACAGGGCCCAGAGGCAGCTGTAGTACAGCAGCTTCACCTGTGAGTTCTCTATTTGTTGCTTTCTCCCTTTCCTGAAATGCTATTGGCTGATCCCTGAGTGAACCCTAGGATGGAAGCTGATGGAGGTCTTGGTTGGGGTCGTGACTAAGCAGGTGGCCCTCCTTTACTTTTCTGAGACCATGGTCACGTTCGTGCCTGAGTATACGGTTCTCCTTTGCTGGGGTGATTGTGCATGAGATCATGCTGACAATCCTGAATAAAGCTGAGTTGTTTCAGAGGTTCTTTGCTCACTGGGGAGGGAATCTCGGTGAGTCCTCTGAGCCACCTTCATCGGGTCTTCTCATTGTTTCTTTTGGCCCCGACACAGAACATTACAACACACTATAATTATAGAGTTGAGAAGACCACCACTGCTGAAAATTAATGGAAAATTTTTAGGTAAAGGGCTTAGGATACCGCAAGAAACAAAAACTTTTCAATTCTTGCATTCTCAAATGACTAAAGTAAAAGTGTTTGCTGAGAGGAAAATTGGGCAGAATATCGTGGTCCGGAATGGTGATGGTTGAACCATGTTCCAAAATGGAAGTGATGGAGAAAATTCGTGCCTGAAAATCTGACTGAGTGTTCTTCAATCCATGCAAATGGTCCCTACGGCCAGAGGTTTGGGACAAGAGAAGCTCGTACTCCTTCAGTTGGCAGTGAACCTTGGCATTGTCCATGTGGCACTGGTTTCAGGCACATGCAAAACATGAAAGCTCTGAGGTTTAAAAGGCTTGCATCTAGATTTCAAAATGCCTTAGAGGCCAGACAGAGCTCCCAGTATGTAAAACTATGTGTGTAATACAAAAAATCCAGTAAGGATCTGTATCAATTAAAAAAGTCAAAAACATGGATTCCTTGGGGAAAGCTACAATGGGGGAACAAAGCAGGCCCCAGTAAAAAGTTCATGGGAACTACAACCACCAGAAGTAACAGAGAGGTAGAAACACATGGAGCTCACAATGCTTCACTGAGTGCAGCAGGTTGTAAACTTGCAGCCATAGGGCGTCACGTTTTCCACTTCTGATTTGCTTTCATTTTCTCACCTCTGTTTTATGCTTGCACAATTGCATATTGGAAGTGTGCAATTTATCCTTTTTTCAGGGGCTCACCACTAAGAGTTTACCTCATATCTTGGAGGACACATGGGACTTGGACTTCTCAGCAATGCTGTAACTCTTCGGATTTTGGCAACTCTTAGAGATGGAAAAACATGCCTTTTATATAGTGAGGTGTAGGCACACCTATGTGGGTCAGGGGCAGAATGTCATGGTTTGTGTCCAGATGTTCCCAGAATGCCTCATGTTTTCATGGGTTACCCTTCTAGAGTTTGTGATTGATCCACGGCAGAATGCTAGGATTGTGGGATTCAGTTCTACACCCGTTCTGGGCAGGTACCCTGCACACAATACGCTGGAGGAAAAGAGGCTTCACCTCGGCTGCTCCTCCCTTCTGCTGTGGCTGCTGTTAATTTTTCTCCCATTATGACCTGATCCCCTCTGCCATGTGCCAATTTGCCTTGCAGCCACCTCAGTATGGACTCTGACCCCTACAAAGGGTGCCATAAATAAACAATTTTTGTCTTAGTTGTGGGTGGCAAGTATTTTGTCTCAGCCAGGAGACCAAAGGAGTGATCTCATAGGGGGTAGGAGGAGTCAAACAGTGGATTCTCATCAGACTAGCAAGGAGAACTCAGTCTGTGTGTAGGAGTGGGCACCAAGGTGGCTCCCAAGAGGGTCAGGAAGCCTGGGCACAGAGAGTCCAGGCAAGTGGAGGGATGTTCATCAAAATGCAGAGAAACAGCAGCGAATCCCACATGACCAAATCTGAGGTTGGACGCCAGCGAAGGTTCTGACTTCAGGGAGTCTGAGGAACAGTCTGCTGAGGTACAGGATATTGTTCAGGAAAAGCACCATGCACTACAGTGCAGAGGTTCAGGAGAGCTCCCCAAAAGCGTCGTCTAAGCTGAAGTATAAAAGAGATGCCAGGGTGTCAGGAGGCCCATGGGGTCATCACAGAGTGGTGAGCATAGCTGTCTGGGCCTCTAAAGGAAAGAAAGGGCTTCCAGAACATTTGAAGGTCCCCTTTCCTGGAGAGTCTGAATCTGCTTGTGGAAAACAGATGCAGTAAAAGGCTTGAAGTTGGTTGGGGCAAGTGAGATTTGGAGGAAGAAAGAGCTTTGAGGTACAACTGGTTGAGGTGAGAGAGGAGGAGGCCTTTGGAAACCATGGATGTGAACCTGATGAGGTGCGAGTGAGCACACTCTGTAACTGAAGGAACTGAACGTCAGATTGCTTAGCCTTTGAGCAGCTAAATGTTTTCTAAATGTTAAGATACATGTACCATCGAAAGATACTGTGTGAAAGTAGTTCTGGAGAGATGGTGGTAAGAACATTCAATTGTCAGGCTTGAGGAGTCTGAAGGATGTCCTTTCATGTTTAACCTCCCTGTATACCAGGTTCTGAAGAAAAGGAAATTTTTCTTGAATAAGATGACATCAGAAATGAATTTAAAGTGTTGAATGGAATTTAACTGCTAAAGGTAGAGCTGGATAAGACAGATAACCAGAAGACACTTGTGAACCTTGCAAGGCTGAGCCTGGTTGCCACAAAAATATGAGTTGGGCAAGACATTACGGATCAAATGATGAAGAAGTCTGACTGTGTGCCTGGGTCTACTGCGGTGCACTGAACAAACCAGCTGAGCTGTAAATGTGAGATGAAAATAAACTGAAAATGTACACTTTTTTAAAACTACAAGCATCAGGAAAACTTAGAGAAATTATAATCTCTAGCATCATGGCCTACAATTGTGAATGCCAGGTTTTGGCACGTGTGTGATAGGACCAGAGATGGTAGGTAGTACCCTGTTATTAAAATAAGGAGCACAGGCAAAAGATGGAGAGCTGTTTATGACAATGAAGGGCGTCTGGCCAGGCTCTACTCCGGGATCTCTGCTGTACAGTGCAAACAACAAGAAGCCTGCTGTCCAGAGATCTTGGTCAAGTGCTCTAAGTGATGACAGTTAGGGGACAGCAGAGCACATCCGCAGTGCACCTCTGCTGGCACATGGTCCACATGTGCGCCAAGCTGGCCTCAGGATGCACATGACTTTTCTAATCATTCAACTTGGTAAAGATTTACAGGGCTTGCGGTCACAGATGGAAAGGCTTGCATGCACAGGAGGTGCTCGCCTCATGGGGAGGAGAACCTGCCACAGAACAGCAGGGTGTGGCTGCTTCTGTGTCTGATGAAGAACAGGAAGGGGCGGTCAGCACAGAACACCTTCAGAGTTCTAAGAGAGTCATATGAAATGTCACAAGCCGATGCTGCTGCAGCCTCAGTGCCTTCTTCATTGACCTCCACCACACTTTTGTGCATGAACTTGGAGACACAATGGCCATCGTTAGCCAACATCCCAGAGAGGTCTGCCTTGCCTGGATGAAAGGCATCTGTCACACCCAGACCCTGCAGCACGGAGGCCATATCGTAATTCTCTTGTAGTTTAAATCTTGGAAGTAATACTCGGACTTCGGTACTCCACATGTTGTCTAGATTGCTCCAGGTTTGGAATTTCTCAAGAGTGAGGGCTTTCTCCACCTGAAAGATCAGGATTACATCGTAGCATTCAGACACACTACACATTCAACCCAGGCCCTTCTGGGTGCAGCCAAGCAAACTCTGTCATGCTAATGATTTCCAGTGTCACGCACTGTCGCTGTAGCTTCCTGGAAGCTCTTGAAGTCTCCGGCATTTCCTGCACCCAGGCTTTGCCATGCCACCCTGCCTGGAGCTTCCTGAGGTACAAGACAAGGCTCTACCTGATCGTCACCACTGCTAGCCAGTGCCCAGTGCTTCACTGTGGGACTTCAGCTTGGGGAGACGTTTGGTGGCTCAAGGAAGCCTAGCTTTGGTGCAGAAAAACTGTAAGTGCTGAGCAAGGAACAGAGGGGACGTCACGGCGTGCCAACAGGGCTGAGGCTCATGATGGACGCGGACTGCTTCGTCAGCACGAACACAGTGTTCTAACAGCCTTGCTAGGCTCCCTAGCTAACGCTGAGTAGAAAAAGTTAAAGCTTTACAGCAGAATTGCTTCCTAAAATACACAAGCACAAAGAATGAGAAGAAGAGCCAGACCACACCATAGAAACCAAAGCGGCAAGTGCGCGTTGGGACTTTCCTCAGAGGGAGAGCGGAGGGGAGCAGCACACAGAGGCAACACACACACAGCCCAGATGGCGTGCTCCAGGCCCAGCCCAGCACACAGGAGCCGGGCGGGGCACTCTGCAGGGACAGCGGCTCAGTGCCCTGAGGAAATTCCCACACGGAGGTTTCTTCCGCGCCCCGGGTCTCGGTGCTGCCCCAGCAGCTAGCCGCTTGCCTCCTCACTTCAAGCTGACTGTGGAAGGCCCTCGCATCCCATCTGCTGCTGCTCTTTGCTTCAAGGACCTGGGTGTCCCAAAAGATCCGCAGAAAGCAGACCAAGCCCATTAAACAAAATCCACATAGGCAGCAGTGCCTTTTTAATCCTATGACAACCCAGTGTGTGATTTAAGTGTGACAAGTTTCAGCTGTGTGTGTCCCCAAAATGTCACGCAACTAGCCAGAGACAAAGGCGCACCGACCTCAGTCTCGCCAGGCTCTCCGTCCTGTCTGCAGCCGCTTTCTGTGCTGCGTGCTTTCCTCCTAGCGAACGCAGCACGTCTCTCTGGGCAGCCGGGTGGCGCTCTTTCATAACAGGTGCCCAGGTGAGCATCCCAGGGACCCGCTCTTCCCCTGGGGGCTCATTGCTGAACGTGGCATGGCACAGCCCTGACTAGCTTAGAAGAAGACTGTTCTAGGTGGGGGGGGGGCAGTAGAGGGCAGGAGTAGGCAGCATGGCTCTGGTGGAAAGGACATGAGGATGTCATCAGATGCCCCAGGCCAGGAGGGCAAACGCTCCCACCCAAAGCCAGTGTCTCACCGTGCTGAGGTCCACGCCCTCATCCGGGAGCACCACGACCATGCTCAGCTCCTGGCCCTCGTAGGGCAGGTCCAGCACCTGGGCCCCCACCTCTCTCAGGTGGGCCCACAGGAAAGTGTCTTTCTGGAACATCATCTGCACTGGCCTCTGCTCCTTCTGAGGAGGTGAGCAGAGGGGCATATATGTCATGTGGATTCTCCAAGGAGAAAGAACACAGCCCAGAGTGGGCTCCTGAGTGCCCAGGAATCCAGGAGAGAGGAGTCCTGGGGACTCCAAGGGACCCCAGCTCATACCTGGGCCAGCGCTTCCCACAGGCAGGAAACGCCATAGAGTGAGCTGAGGCAGGAGCAGCCTGGGGAGCTGTCCTGGCCAGCAATGGCCAGCGGGAAGCCCAGAATGCTCCTGTGCTAGTACTTTAGTCTAAGAGAGCCCCAGATTGGGTCTCATGCAAATATATATGATTCCTGAGATAAAGAACATCTTGTTTTATAAGGAAGGAGGAGTTCAGCATGTTTAAATATGCTAAATATTTTTTTTCTAAATAGTTTTCTGTTTTTCAAGTGATAGAACTTGTATAATTCTTTTAAATCTAATAGCAGTTGACAAGGTTAGTGTTTAAGTCTTTTCCACTCAACTTTTAACATCAGAAATTACAAAATAGTGAGCTAATAAGTTTAAAATAACTAGCAATTAAATTAATACTTGCTTTAATTGTGCAGTGACTTTTTAAGGAATGTGTGTTTTCACATTTTCTTGACCTGGAGAAGTGCCTTATCCATAGAGCACAATATCAACATATTTTTTTACTCTTTCTACCGGGGAAAGCTCAACTTACAGGAAAATCCTCAGTTTCCAGACTGAGCTCGCAGCTAAAACATGCAGGAGAAATGATAACACAGGAAGAACAGCTGTTCGCACAAGAGATTATAAGCACCAAAAGTTCCTTACCCCTGTAGTATTATTCTCCTGAGTTTAAAAATCATTCAGACTAACGTAGCTTCAAGTAACCTTAGTCACTGAATGCCCCTGCACAGGTAAGTCCCTTTGCTGCACTACCTCGTCCAAGGATTTCTTTTAAGGCTCCCGCCTACCTGGTTGATTCTGAAAGGCATCTCCCTTGTGCTTGCCTTCTCAAATGGCTCTTCCCACCTTCCTCTGAAGTAGAGGGCATTGACGAGAACCAGCCCACAGGACCCATCCACTGAATTTTCAGGCAACAACTCTTCTACTTTGCCTTGAGAGAAAAGCAGGGACTGCATGCCGTGACTGCTCATAAGCACCGTGATGAACCAACAACAGGACAACGTCCTGGCAAGCCTGACTGTGACATTTTCAGACCAGGTGAGTTAGGGTCGTCTTGAATTAATGACTCAAAACCAACTCCTACTTGTGCTGTTCGTGCACACGGACACTGGGAGATCCTTGCTTTGCAGGCACTGACAGGCCTCAGAGTCAACCATGAGAAGCAAGTTAGAAGGTAGGACAAGCTGGAGACCCAGCAAGCAGGCATGAGAGTCGTGCTGGGTGAGAACCGCAGTCACCTTAGTGGTTACGCGAGCTGTGAGAGCTATGGCTCCGTGCTAGCACCCAGGGCCGACACCGGGCAGCAAGGACTAGTGTAAGAAACAGCAGAAGGGGGGGCGCAGAGAAAGGGCGTGGAAGAGAGACCGTGGTTGGGTCCTCCAGACGGAGCGCCAGGCCTCCCTGGTGAGGCGATATGGGACCACTGCATTCTGTCTTCTCCCCCTAGGTATTGAGGACTATTTTCAGTGAGCAAAGAGCAGTCTTGCTAACTGTGGCTTCAAGTGTGCACAAGTGTAAAGATATCACAAAAATTAAGAAAATGGATTCAGGGTGACAAAGGAAAAACTGTGTACCATGTTCTACTGTCACTTTGCTCACAGAAATAGCAACTCTCCTAGTGGGGCTCAGGGTGTGAATGGGTCACACCTCCTGTGATCACTGAGACTGTAGTGTACAGGTGAAAGAAGTCAGTGTCTGATCTGGAAAGAAGGAGCATCTGGCCCAATCGAAAGACAAGGGGCGGGGAACAGAAGGAACCCCTAGTGCTGACCTCCTGTCTTGGTGGACACCCAAGCATTGATGTGCTTCCTGGACTTCTCTGGATCTTTGTCAAAGGGCAGCTGCTCCAGCTCGGCTTGGTAGAACTTCTGACAGGATTCCTGAAAGGACTGTGGGCAGAGACGCACTGGGTGAGAGGCCATGGAGCTGCACAGAAGGTCAGCAAGCTGCCAGGCATTCTTAGTGTTAACTGGATCTTTGTAGTCTTCAAGAGATATATATGCCTGTTAGGAGATGCCACCCTGAGTCTAAGACATTCAAAATATTTGGCTTTAGATCGGGAAGTGCTGAATCTGGAAGAATGGGAGAAGAATCGATGAGCTGTACAGAGCCTCCCATGGGAAATCATGGAAGGCTTTCTTGGAGAGCTCCGTCATTAGAGAAAACAAGGTTCCCTATCAGTTCCTGAAGTTCTCTGCGTCCTCCCCCTTGCATCTGGGCCATCAGGAATTTGAAACCAACTTTCCCTGTTGGAGAGACTCAACTCACTGAGATGAATTGGTAGCTGTCTGCACCGAAGAGCCTGTTGGCTATGCTGAGGGAATATGGAGCGCCGGGTCTGTCCACTTGGGTGAGAAGCGACTGGAAGCCACTGTGAATGTCGTCCTTGTCATTCAGTGCCAGTGCCTGTGGGGGAAGTCAATGCCCACTGCCAATACTGTCCCCTGGTGTTTGTCACAACCAGTTTACCAAACAAGCCCTTTCTGCACAACTATTCCACAAACTGATCCTATTTAGGGAATTTGTGTTTCTCTCTAGTTCTTGAACCTGAATCTCGCTACAGAGACCAGACTTAGAGGTAATTTCACGACGCTCTTGCTGGCCCAGCCTGTCCAGTGCTGGCATTCTAGGCAGGCACCATGACTTCCAGTGAACTCTCTTTAATTTACTTGAGCAGTGAGTCCTTTTATCACGGCACTCCTTAGAGAGTTCCTCGAGGAGCTCAGAGCCTACAGGTGGCTAACGTGTATCAGAAGGAGCGTCCCCACTGGGAATCCACCAGGGCCCTCCACAGTGAGGAGGGAGTAGAAAAACTGCTGGCCTTACTAAAAGTGTCCTCCAAGCACTGCTGATCATACTCAGAACTGAGTGACAGAGATCTGCAGGCCTTGACCCGGCTCTGTGCAGGGAAAGAGGGACCAGGGACCGTGCCTGGGGCTTGATCTTACCACAGGTTTCCAGTCCCGCCCAAAGTGCTGTGGGGACAGGAACTGTCGCTAGGACTTTTCCCTTGAGCCCTGCTCTGGCCCACACTTACATGCGTCCCTAGAAAAATGGAGGTCTGGTGCCTGGGCTGCATCTTTCCTATTCAGCTTGTCCCCTCACTGAGTGTAAATGCTGAAATTAAGGACAGGTGCAAAGGACCTGAGTTCCAAATTCTGCCTCAAGAATTCCAGGATCCTTCTGCTCTTTTCCTCTCCTGTGCTAGGACCAAACCCTAGGCAACCTGGCAGAACAGGGCCATCCCAGCCTCAACGCATTTCCTTAACAAAGGGCCAGGATAATCCCACCTCTTGTGGGTTATTATTTGGGGAAGGTCCTCTTCCAACCCAGAGCAACTACCAAACATAAAACCTTATGTCACAGAAGGACACAGGAAGAGGAGAACTTACCTGAACTATCTGGGCTGCCGTGCTGCCCTTGGCCCCCAGCAGGACCATGGCCAAGGCCGAGGAGAGGCTCATGGGAGAGAAGCAGACATTGCGTGAGGGGTCAACCTGACCCAGAAGCTTCAAAAGAGAGACGCCAAATGTGGCACTGGCTTCCGACAGCGCGTCCATGCTGCACTCTAGAAGTAAAGGGCAACAGAGCCTGTCAGGCACCTGACCCAATTATCCATGCCTAGGAGTCCCGAGGAGCGGAAACCGTGCTTTGGGTCTGCATTGCAAGGGCACAGAGCCGCTGTCCTTCAGTGCTGACCTCTGCCCTTGCCCGCTCCTCTGCCCCCTCTACCGGTTCTGTGCCTCACAGTGGGTTCTGTGCCTGTGGACTCTTTGGCCACTCTGAAGATCTCTGCTACCTGGCCTAGTGGCCTCCTCATCATGCATCTCAGGGCAGCCACGGCCAGCTCCTGCTCTCCTTGGTGGCCTTGCTGCCTTGTCTGTAGATGTGCAGCCTCCCTAAGACTAGGGTGAAGCTCGCAGATATGACTGAAAAGGACCCTATCCCACAGGGGACCAAGGCTTAGTAGGAAGAAGCCATTTGCTGGGGTAAGACAAGAAAGAAAGGATGGGTAGGGGTGCTGGGTATGGACAGAGGCAGATTTGATCAGATCCAGGAGGAAGCAGAAGGTGCTGCTACAGGTAAGACAGCAGGGCGGGCAGCCACCTGGAGTGTCCCACAGGGCAGGGCCACCTGCATGCTTTAGCTCCAGAGTGAGGGCTACATGTATCACCTGGTTGTGCCCTTGTCTTTCTGGAACCAGCTGTAACCCCAGGGTCATAACATGGCCTGTCCCAAACTAGGCTCCCCAGGCCTCACCTTCCTCCAATCTGCTGCCCTGCCAGGGCCTTGATCCCACCTGATGTTCTCAGGAGCCTGGGACTCAGCAACGGACTCAGCGATTCCGGGGCTTTTGTGGCCTAGGCCTTGTGGGCGTTTCTGGCTTCGGAGGCGGGGCTGTCCTGGCCTGCTGTTCCTGCCTCCCTGTCCAGGGACCTGTCCAGCTGGCCCACAGGGATCCCCTCAGAGCAGAGGAGATACTGATGTCCTTATTGCAGCAGAGGAAGCCAAACATTCCTCTGAGAAGAATTCAAGGTGAAAGTGAAAGTGAAAGCAGACCAGGGCCTCAGAAGACCCAGAACCAGGGGGGCTGGCCAGCACTGGGGGAGGTTGAACCAGGAGGATGCTGGCTTAGAAGGCAGCCTGGGAAAAGCAGGGAGAACTTGGCTCCAAGTTTTCTGAAAAGGGGAGGATTGTGGCAGGCCCCGAGTTTGTCCCCATTAAGGTCCCTAGCAGGACCCAGCAATAAGTAAATCCCACCGGAGTAGAGCCAACAAGGACGCTCATCATCCTAGCTGCAGGAAGCCAAGGAGAATGCAAAGGTGTCCCTACACTGGGGACTTGGGCCCCTTTTCAAATAAAGAGCCCTGAGGATGAATTCAAATGTGTAGTGCTCCTTCTCTCTTATCGATTATTCTATTCTCTTTAAAATAATTTAAAACAAAAAGGCACGGAAAAACATTAAATGTTCCTAAAGCCAAGCACCAATTTTCAATTATTACCCAAATATTCCATAACTATACCTGTTAATCTGAGCAACAGATTAGAAGATTAAAATACAACATATAACAACCATTGTTTATTAGGTATTCCTGTCTTGAAAACCCATAACATTTGCACTGTACTACTTTACCCTGTTTCTGTCATTTTTTTCCTATTTGTTTTGCTTTGCTTTTATTCTTCAAAATAAAATAAAATAGAATAAAATAAATTATATACATATAAAAAACAAAAACCGAATGTAGCCCTGTGGGGCCTCTGCCCACTTTAGGTATCTCTCTCCGATGACCTATCCGGAGCCTGGGCTACTGCTCCTAGTGACAGATACAGGGCATTAAACTTCTTAACCTGAAAGATGCCTGGCTCGAATTCATGTTGCCTAAAACCAAACAATGAATTTTTGAAACAATGGAGGTTAAGAGCAGAATAATTTGGGGGAACGAAAGCTGCTGTCATAGTGAGGGACAGAAGCTGGGACTGGAGCTGGGACAGGGGTCCTCATGGTGAGAGAGCCACTTTGTTAGAAGATCAGTCCTGGATGCCTGTCTTCATGGAGGCATATGGCTGCACTTGTCCTGAGGTCCTGCCCAGCAGGGGTCCATCCCTTCCAAAGTTGCAAAATCTTCCTATCTTCCACACTGCCTCCCTCAGAGCCTGGCCTTGTCTGTAACATGTTTGTCATTATCAGCTGCATGTCAAACAGGACATGCTTTCTGAAAGGAAGCAGATTAGGACAGTGACCTTGTCCTCTTGACACCGGTCCAAGGACCGCGGCCAGAGCAAGTTTCCTGAGTCACAGGAGGTCTGCTCTGTCTCCAACCATCTGCACACCGATGCAGTCTCAGATGGAGGGGAGGTCTGGGGAGCGATCTCTAATGGGGTTCAGAGGAGTACAGGCCTCAGGAAGCTTTCTGGGCAGCAGGGTGCTTTTTCTGAAGCTTCTCTCTCCACTTACAAGTTCCTCCGATGTCCTCCTGAAGCCTGACCTAGGGCGAGGCCTGCTTGTGTCTTCTCAGCCCCTTGGGTGCCAGCGTGGTCTTGCACAAACCATGAACTAGAGAAGCAGAAACCCTACATTCTGCTTCATTTAGAAAAAAAAAAAGGCATTTGTTAAAATGGAATATACACAGCATAATACTGATAAGAAAAGAATCATGAAATTCCACATTGATGTCACCACAGAAAGGGGAAGGAAAAGGTAGTAACAGTTTATATGAAGTGTCAGCATGGAGCTGAGCCAACACGGGAAAAATGCAGCTTCCTACCACTGTTTCTCACACTGAAGGTTCACTGTCAGGCCCACCTCTACTTCTGTGTCCCTGCCCTGCTAAGCAAATGCTGTCAGTTTTCATTCTTACAGGGTCAGCCTAGCATTTATCAGTTGTTGATTTTTATGAAGGAAGAATATTGATAGCAACATTGTGTGGTGTGTTTGCTCATTTTATTACTTTAATACTTGCCTCACATTTGTATGTTTCCTATCTTTTGTCTATTGCAAATAATGGTGTTGTGAATTATTTGCATATAATTTTATGTGTAAATGTGCTTTCTCCTGTCTACCTTGCCTGTAAACCTACAATAGGTGTTTCTGGACCATGCAGCAAGTCTGTATTTGATATTCTGAAATTGAACCAGAGTTTTTGGCAAAGTTACCATGTACCTTTATGTCTCTACCCAGAATGGAGTGGGCTGGTGAACATCTCTGACAAATCTTTAAATTAAATATTTCTTTCTTGGGGATGGGGAGATAGCTCAGTAGAATAAGTGCTTGCCTGGAAAGTGGAGGGTCCTGAGTTCCATCCTTGGTACCACAAAAATAAATAAATAAATAAATAAATAAATAAATAAATAAATAAATAAAGTTTCTTTAATGATGGCAGCTCAAATACTGTAGATACTCGAATTCAGCAAAATATAGTCCAACAGCACATAACAGTAGTGGGCTCTCAGCAGAAATGGCAATGACAGAAGTTCTTGACTTGAGCCTTGTATGGCTCAGCATATTAATACGACATTACTTTTCATAACTTGTAGTTGTACTTTTCTGCTGGAATAGAAAATCTGGGACACCACAAGATATCATGTCTGCATATTGTACCCTGAATAACTACTATGAAGAGAACAATATGCAATGTATTAATTATTGTAACTGTCCTATTAACCTGTTCTGAAACTGTCTCATTGCTATTTCTTTCTCATTAAAATTAATAAAAAATTTTAAAAAAGTATCTTCCATGGATCCCTGTCACCACGTGCTTGTCCCAGCCCTGTTCCTGGGTGCACTGAGCTGGTCACTGAAACCAGGTGTGGTGGCACTCGCCTGTAATTGCAGCTCCAGAGATGCTAAAAACAGGAGGATCGCTGTGAGTCTGAGGCTCATAGTGAGGCCTTGGGCTGCATACATTGAAAAAGTCTTTAAATTAAAAAAATAAAATTTCTTCCCATTAAAGATACATTGCCAGACTTCCCTAAAAATGCTGCAAGTGCCCCTCTCAGAGAACACATTCGTGTAGGCATTCTTGGCACTGGACCCTTCAGAACAGTAAGGATTTCTACTGAAATTGCGCCTTGCGATCTTCTTCAGTCACCTCTATGGTCTTTCTTTTCAGCCCCTCTACCGGGTGTCATGTGATGTCTCACTGTGGCATTGCGCACTTGGTCCCTGGTGAGTTGATTCTGGGCCTCATTTCCTGTATTGCCAACACTGTGTATGTCTTTTTCAAGAATTGCTTACATAAATTCTTCCATTTGCATTTTAATAGGGCTAATGGGTTTTCAATATTCAATTAAGCAGCAGACATATAGCAGAATGAGTTATGCTTTACTTCACCATGTCCATGGTGAGTTCTAAATCCTGTCAGGATTAAAGGAAGCTAATATGGAAGAGGCCCGCAGACTATCAATGATGTGAGGGGAGATAGGCACACAGATCTTCCCGGAGTCACGCAGTCGGGCCACATCTTCTAAGACCCTGGGCAGCCTTGATCTCACCACGCTCACGTAGGTTGGGGCTTTCTTCTGCTGTGTCATGCCTGCTGCTCTGGCTGCCTTGATGGTTCTGATAGTTCTGGTCCTGACTCGTGACTGCAGACCATCTGTCAGGCTGACTGCTCTGCACCCTGAAGGCAGCCTCTGCTTGGGGCTGAGCTCACTTCTGATTCAGAGATTTCCACAGTGCTCCCGTGGCTGTGGGGCAGTGATATCAGATGTTGCAATGTCTCAGGGGCCTCTATGTTGGTGAAACCAGACAGCCTGTGGCATCCCTCTTCTCTTGCTGGTGACTCCATACCACAGAGAGGTAAAACATAAAGAAATAGGATTACCTGGGCTCACTACTCTGTACGTGACTGAAGAGCACATCTAGATATAATCTTTATGCAGCCAGAGCTCCAAAGTTCTGTAAAACAGTACACGGCAAGAAACAAGAACTTTTGATGGAGAAGGATTCCTTTTTTTCTTTTTTAGTTTTTTGTTTCTGGCTGGCTGAGGCTACCTTAAGTAGTGCTGGTCTGACGTGGCATGTGGAGCTGGGGATGGAACTGCAGTTCCCTGCACCTGATTGGCTTTCAGGAACAGGTGCTTTTAACAACTGGGCTAACCTGGAGAACTTGACTGAGATATAGCAGAATGCGCTTTATGGCAGATCCACTCACAAAACCGATTAACCCATGAGTTACGCTGGGTGCTGGGCTCAGTGGATCAGTTCCTGAGACCAGGGCTCCTACAATCTGTGATAGGGTCTACCTGCCCTTGCTTCTTAATATCCTGCCATGGGTCTTGTATTGCGACTTGAGTTTCACAATGTGAGAATGTAACACATGGCCAGGAAAATTTAAAGTTTTTTTTTTTTTTTTTTTTAACAAATGAGAAAGTAGAGATCTTCTTCACTCCAACTACTCCATCATGGATTCCCCATCTCTCATTCTAATATCTGACCCTTAAAGCCATCTGGAGACAGTTCTAGATGATAGATACCAGTAGTTCACAGAAGTGATAATATTTCTAATCCAGTATTGTAACCATTAAATCCCAATTAAGTAGGGATCAATCAGTAATAAGGTTCAGAGCAGAAATTAATGACCTAACAGCATAAAGTGGTGAAACGGAAAATTTGGAAATGTTTCCTTCAGAATATTAAAATTCATAACCCACTAGTGAGGAAAAGAGGGGGTGGAATTACTTGTATTATGAATAATAGTGATGATGCCATAGCAGAATTTGTAGGTATTAACTTGATGATAAAGCACTAGTATGTAGAACATTGCGCCCTTCTATCTTACATAGTAGACAAATCGTCAAATGCTTGAATACCAAACATGATCAAGCTTCCTCAAGCACAGATGTGTTACAGAGTCCAGGCTCTATTGAGACACTAGATGCAAATTTCAAATCCCCACAAGGACAGGACTGTTGTAGGTGACTCCACCAGGGAATCCCAGAAAATATCACTGAAGGAAATACTGACAGTTCTATAAATTTCTTTTCACCTCGCTCTTTCAGCTCTGCAGTACCATGGGATCAAAACAAAACTGCCCATAGGTGCGGTTTCCCAGGTGTATGGTTTCTCCATTCCAGGCTCTTCTCTGCACGTTGTTGGCATCCCCAACAATGACATGCAGAAGACACAGAAAGAGGGCACAAAGGTTCACATTTCCGAAGACGGAAAAGAATGATGCTCTGCAGAATGAGAGCAGATCAGTGAAAAGTCTCCCAGTTTTCTGACAATATGGAAATGTGTACACTTCTCCTTTATGTGAAGAAGCAATTGGTGAAAGTCTATACTTCTTTTCAGAGCTTCATAGTTCAAGCTATGTGGAAGTTGCTTTGGCCTGCTGTGAGATGTCTCTGACGGATGTGGCGCAGTGTTTTGATTGCTTGTGTCCACATGCAACTAGAAGACTGAAGATTACATCTTTCATTTTTAATTGGAAAAGTACTAGATTTAAGAAGAGGTTAAAATGAATGCTTCCAATTGAATAGCACTTTTTCATTCGGGTTTTGGACAATAGTGATGAATACTGCGCTGCTCTGTGGAGGTCCCTCTCCCTTCAATATCCCTCTCCATGCTTCTATATCTTTCAATGAGGCATCAGTGATTTTCACTTCAGTTCCACTTTTAATAAATATTGGGACATACAAAGTTACAGTGGTAACTCCTTCTGCCTTATATCCCATTCCTTTCTGCAATCTTCCCTAGACTTGAGAAGTCATCATGTGAATCACATATATGTGTCTGCATGTAGTCTCATGTGAAAACTATGAACCGTACCATCTCTGTGACACAGGTCCCCGGGTTTTCTGTACATCCTTCTACCAGGGCACACATCCTGGTGCTGTATCTTCCCTGTAGTCATAAAGCCAGGACAGATTCAATTTTGTGGACTATGTTAAACCCAACTCTATTTTCAGCCTCCATAAACCATGCTGGAAAACTCATGCAAGAGGAGAGAATTCACAACACCCTTGAAACTGCACAGCTGCTAGGATGACAGGGTTTATGTCTGGATGTCTCCTGCAGTCATACATGTATCCTAGATTTTGTGATTGATTCTTGGTCCAACTCTGGTATTATGTGTATGATTGCACTCATCCTCAGGCAGGTAGCCTGAATAAAATCTAAAGGAGAGAAAGATACTTGCTCTCTGCTTCTCTTGCTTTTGCTGTTCCCAAGTGCATCTGTTTCGAGAGCTGTTGGAAATGGTTTGCAGGAAATATTTGAAATGCCTTGGAGGTTTGCTTGAAGCTGTTCTGTGTGGGAGGTTCTGGTCAGAGTTCAGAAGCCCAAAAGACTTATAGAAATTCTTCTCATGAAGCCTGGACTTAGGATTTAGGATATTTCAGCTAGGAAAAGCACCATTAGTTGTTGAACTTCAGATGTGTGTTATTGCTTGGCAGAAAGCTTGTCTGCACACTTTTTTTTTTTTTTCTTTTCCTATAGACTTTGCCTGAGACAAAGGTTAAGGGAAAGGGACCAAAATTTGACAAAAGAAGTTTCGGAGGCACTCAGATGTTGAGGCTCTGACACAGGTGTTACTGGGATCTTTCAGCCAGCTTTATGTTACATATTAGAAGTAGTCCTACGCGGTGTTTAAAATGTTGCTTTAAAAAAAAAAAAAAAAAAAAAGAATGCAAGCTCAGTGAAAGTTATGGCCTATGAAGATAGAGTTAAGAGGATTTTAATTTCTGAAATGGAAAAAATAATCAGTGGACATCACAAGAAATTATTGCAAATTGTTGCTTCCTCAAAATGAGAAAAGTAAAGTCTTTCCTTAGAGAAAACCGCACAGAACACCACGTTCTGGAATGGTGGTGGCTGCACCGTGCTCTAAACTGGAGAAGACAGACAAAATTTTTTTCCTCAATATCAGGATTAGTGTCCCATAGTCCCTGTTAGCCATCTGTACAGCTGGGGAACTGGTGGGAGGGAATATCACACTCCTCCCGTTGGCAGGGAATCTTGGTATCGTTCATTTGGCAGTGGGTTTAGGTACATAGAAAATACAAAGTGCTGAATGTAAAAAAGCTTGAACTTGGATTTGAAACAGCCTGGGAGGCCAGGCATTGTGCCTGCTATGGAAAATTGTGCATAGGATACAAAAGTACAGCAAAGATCCTAAACAATTAAAAAGCTCAAAGCCTGGAAAGTTTGAAGAGAGCAACAAGGAGAGTAAGAAAATGGGCACAAGTAAAAAGTCCACGAGAACTGTAACCAACAGAGGTGGCACAAGAGTAGAAATACATAGGGCTTTCAATTTTCCACTGATTGTAGCAGATTTTATATATTCAAATATAGGTTTTTGCTGTGTTGCATATTTGACTTGCTTTTGATCCCAATGATTTCTGTTCTCTGTTTCATTTTTTTCCCTAAACTATTCTAAAATGACTGTTCTACTTGTATATAAAGGGTGTCAAGTACGGGAAGTGTATGGATTTCTGCCCTTAGTTTTTGGCAAAGGTCAGATGCATCTTGATCACTGTCCTATTCCCTCTTATTTTTACATTCCTTTTTTATTAATTGTAATGAGAAAGTTTCAAACTGTCCTCTGTTTCGTAGTTTTTGGTATTGGAATGTTCATCTTGTGCAATTCAATGTTGGAAGTGTGTAACTTGTGATTTTTATAGGGCCTCACAGCGAAGCGATCACCTTTATGTTGGAAGGCATACGGGGCATGTACTTCTAAGCAATGCTGAAACACTTAAGACTTCGGAAGTCCTTTGAAATTGACAAAAACAACTTTTACATAATGGAATGTAAGTGAGACTTTTGATGGCCAGGAACACAATGTCACAGTTCGTATCTAGATGTCCCCAGAATACTTTAGGCTATGAAGGAGTGTATTGCAAGAATCTATGATTGATTTGTGTCTGAATGCTAAGACGATGGGTTGGAGTTCTGCACCGGTTCTGGGCAGGTACCGTGCACACAATACAGTAGAGGGAGTGAGGCTTGGTCTCTGCTGTTCATTCCTGCTGTTGCTGTGGCTTTTACTTTGGCTGCCATGATGACCGGACCCCCTCTGCCATGTGTGAATCTTCCTTGGAGCCTCATCAGTATGGACTCAAACCTCTACAAAGCATGAGCTAAGTTGATTTCCTCCTGAACTGTGGGTGCCGGGCATTTTGTCTCAGCTATGAGGAAAAAGAAAGATCGCAAAAGAGTGTAGCAGGGGCAGGTGGGAACTAAACAATGGATCCTGTCCAATCACCAAGGAGAAGTTAGTCAGGCTTTGGAAGTGGACACTGAAGCTTTTCTAATGTGCGTGACCAAGACTGGGCACAGTGAATCTCAGGGACATGCAGGGCTCTTTATCAAAAAGCAGAGAAATAGCAGTGAATCCCACATGAGCACTGTGCAGTGACAGATTTTTGAAACAGCTACCTACAGTACAGCTCATGCTCGGATCAAATCTAAGGCTGGATGCCAGCCTCGATTCTGACTTTAGTGACATTGAGGCATAGGATATTTTCAAGGAAAAGCCATTCAAATGAAAATGTAGAGGTTCAGGAGAGCTTCCCAAAAGCCTTGTCTGAGCTGAAGTAATAAAGTGATGTTACTGCCTCAGGAGGCCTGGGGTGTCAGCAGGGAGTGGTGAACGTAGCCTCTAAAGAAGAGGATGCCTCCAGGACATTATAAAGTTTCCTCCTCTGGAGTGTTTGTATCTGCTTATAGGCAAAGCAGATGTGGTAAAGGGGCTTGAAGCTGGTTGGGACAAGAGAGATTTGGAGGAGGAAGAAATACTGAGGGGATGAGTAGGCTGGTGCAGTTTTTTTTTTTTTAAATAGAAAATTTATTGGGGAAGAAAGCTTCTGTCCAAGAGGGGAACAGAAGGGGGGCCCAAGTGGGTTGCCCGGAAAATTATCTTTTTTTAAAGGGGTCTTATAGGGCAAAACCTTGTGATAAGGCGGACCTAAGGTAAAACTAGTGGACCTTGCTTAGGTGATCATGAGGTGGGACAAAGTTATGGTCGACCAATGAGATCACAAGCATCATTGTTCAGGTAAAATTAAATCGGGAGCAAATTAGGAAGCAAGTCACATAGCAAGTGGGCATGAATACGGAATAAGGGTTCTTTTTGCTGGGGTTGAGTTTCTGGCTCCTTTAGGCTCTGATCAATACTCATTTAGAATATCAATCCCTGATACTTAACTTTAAGTGAGTGGGCAGCTGTATTTCTTTACTTTTTTGTTTTAAGGTCTGGCCCACAGGTAGGGTGCCCATCTCTTGCAAAGCTACACAGTCAAGTTGCTTTCCATATTGCCCTTGAGGGTCTGGCCTGTGTGACTTCTTATAATATTTCCATCCAATTTGGCTGCCTACAACATTCTTCCCTCTGAAGAAGGAACCCGAACTGCCATGAGGGAATTATGGGCGATGATTGTTCTGGCTTCTTCAGGCTGAAAGGGGTCGTAGTTTTAACTGACAGTCAGAGGTACTCTTCAGAGGGTCTATCTAAAGGCTCTCAATAGATGCCAGGCACTTTTATCTTGGGTAGATGCATATCTTTCAGTCTCCGTCCAGTGATCTTGGTGGATGACCTCCAATTGATGCAGGAAGAAAACCTGATCTTTTAATCTGGAAAACATTTTGATAAGTTCATGTTCTCTAAAACCGAAGAATGAATTGTAGGAAAGAGACGGAAGTTTAGAATAGAATATTTATTGGGAAAGAAAGCTTCTGCCCAAGAGGGGAACAGAAGGGGGGCCTGAGTGGGTTGCCCTGGGCACAGTTGTTGAGGGGAGAAAGATGCAGGTGATTGGAAGGCACTGAAGTTAGCAGGACAGGGTGGGCGTGAGCACATTGTATGACTAATGGAATACAACTCTGGATTCTTGAGCATTAGAGAAAACGAATGCGTGGCAATGCTAAAATATCTGCAATGCCAAGGAGTACTGTGTGGCTTTAATGGTGGAGAGACAGTGGAAATGGAATCTCATTGTCTGGCTTGAAAAGCCCCAAGTATGTCTGTCTTTCCATTTACCCTTACTGCACATCAGGTTCTGGAGAAAAGGAAAATGTTCTTGGAAAAGCTTACATTGGAAAAGCATTTAAGGTGCAGAATGGAATTTAAGTATCAGAGCTTGAGATGGAGAAATGAAATCACGTGAAGAGACTTGCCACCCCTGTAGGAAGGCATTAGATAGCGTAACTTGGTGGCAGCAAAAGCTATCAGTTGAGCACACATGATAAAGAACGACTTCTGAGAAGCTGGACTTTACTCATGGGTCTAACGCGGTGCTCTGCTCAGACCGGTAGAACGGTCAATATCAAATAAATGTAAAATTAGAAAATGTACTTCTTCAAAACTCCAAGCACCAGGAAAACTCCCGGAGGAGTTTTATTGCCTAGCACCACGGTCTCTGACTTAGAAGGACAGGTGCACCTAGTGTGCAGTAAGACTGGGGGTGGCGGGAAGCCCTGTGGTCCTGCAGTAAGGAGTGCAGGCAAGAGACTGAGAGACATTTACGACCATAAGTGACACTTGCGCAGGCTGCACTCTGGGGTCAGTTTCACAGGCTGCGTTCCACATGTAGCTGTGGTGTCCTGACAGCGTGGTCAGCCGGCACTAGGGAGTGAGGCGGGGAGAGAGCAGAGCATGTCCACGGTGCACCAACCCTGACCGACTGCTAAGATGTGTGCCAGCCTGCCCTCGGGCTGCTTGTGGCTTTTCGGATCATCAACTTGGTAAAGATTTTACAGGGTTTGTGACAGGGATCGCAATGCTTGCATACACAGGGCACGCACCCCTCATGGAGAGGAGAACCTGCCACAGAAGAGCAGGCTCCCGGTCCTGTTGTGCCGGATGAAGAACAGGAAGGGGCGGTCAGCGCGGAACGGTCGCCCACGAGAGTTACAGAGATAATTAATACCACCAGCTGACGCCGCCGCGGCCTCGGCGCCTTCTTCACTGACCTCCACCACACTCCTGTGTAGGA
>PVJA010020791.1:0-36451 GCA_004027025.1 Myocastor coypus | reverse complement strand
TTTTTTTTTTTTTTTTTTTTTTTTTTTTTTTTTTTTTTCTGTTTTTTTTTTTGTTTTTTTTTTTTTTTTTTTTTTTTTTTTTTTTTTTTTTTTTTTTTTTTTTTTTTTTTTTTCTCGAAGTAAAGTCTCTCACTCTTGAAGTTCCAGTGCTACAAAGGATGAGCTCCTGAAGCCTCTTGTGATGCCTTCAGGACATCTTTTCTATTCTTATGTTCCTCCTGAGCAGTAGAGATCTCAGCTCTATCTTTGCAGTCTACAGCCTTCCTTGCACTCTCTGGCCAAATTCACAACATTTTAAATTGTCCTGTTAAGATCTTTGTGTGTGATTTTAAACATAAATCTAACTAAAAGCCCTCAATAATAGCCATGCCACTGTGTCAACATTCAACTGTTTTGAAATTTCCTTTGTCAGATTAACAAGTCCACTGTGCTTAATTGCAGTCTTAGGCAGGTTCTCTGGACATGAGAAAAATGCAGGCAAACTTTCAGCCAAATCATAACACACATCACCTGGAGTCCAAAAACCCATACAGTTCTTCTTCCCAGCAGAAACCTCCTCAGCCTGGTCTTTATAGGCAGGATTTCTATCTGTGTTTTGGTCTTTCGAATTCTGACCAGAATCTCCCAAACAAAACATCCAAAAGTGATCCAGTGCTTTTCTTTCAGGCAACATCTCTGAACCTTTCCTATCTCTTCCCATAAATCATTCCCAAAAGCTCACAATCCCCATTGGCATGTATAGTCACAGCAACCACCCCACTCATGGTATTAAATTCTGTCTCAGTTATTTTACTTGTTACTGGGACAAAATACTCAACTATTCAAATTAAGGAAGTAAAGGTTTATTTAGCTCACAGATTGTAAAAGTTTTATCCCATACTTGGTTGGCTCCAAGGCAGAGTAGCACATGTCAGAGGGCAGCTGTTCTGGCTGCAAAAAACAGCCAAAGCAAAGGGAGGGACACAGGTTGTGGTTTCCAGTAAGCATTTCTCCCCTCCTTATATTATAAGCAGGGTACCCTGGGCTGGGAGTACAGAACTCACACAATATCCATGCCCTCTTGCACAGGATGAAGATATTTACAAAGTAAGGATACTGGATTTCTTCTGAGTCAATCAAATTTCTAAACTTCTCAAGTGGACACAATGTATCAACCAGTACAAGCAGTAAATATCAAGTACATTTATGTGGAATTCACAAGCAAGATAAAGATTGTGCAGTGGCTAGAAGAAGCAACAAAATGGTTGAGAAAGTCAGATATAAGATTCAAGGCAAGCATGAGCTTACTGAATTTTAAACTCAAGGTAAGTTTTACAGCTGTAACAGGAGGACAAATGGCTAACCACTGACTAATGCTCTCTGTGATGCTCAGACTAGAGGGAAATGTCAGCTTTCAGGTAATGAGAAAGACAAATGGAGTAGGAGCAGGAAGGCTGCAAAGATGCTTCTTTTGATTTTCTTTTATGTGGTGTAAAGGTATGATGCACAAAAGTTAGACTAAGCAAGTTCATTTGTGTTTCATTTCTTACTTTTTCTTGTTATATACAATCTAACATGTTCCAAAAAACTCTGACTTATTGGGGCCGGCTCCAATAGCTCAGCAGATTAAAGCATCTGCAAGCAAGTGTAGGGGCCAGGGCTTGATTCCCAGGGCCTGCCATGCCAGACCCACTCCTGGGATTCAATTGAGATTGGGCAAGGAGGTGCACACCTGTAGTCCCAGCTCTTGGAACGCTGTAAACAGGCGAATCACTATGAATCTGTTCTAGTAGTGAGACCGTGAACACCCTGTAGACCCTTTCCTAAAATGCACAAAAAAAAAAAAAGAAAAGAAAAGAAAAGAAAAAAATCTTACTTCTTGAAAACCAAAGTGCCTATCTTGTTTTCTACGTTGGTTAATTTTATATGTCAACTTGACTGAGCCACAAGATGCTCAGGTAACAGATGAGATGTGATTTCTAAAAATATCTCTGAAGGCATTCCCAGAAGAGATGAATATTTGAACTGGCAAGCTGAGCAAAGGACGTAGCTCTCCCCAATATGGGTTTGCATGTTTCAGTATGTTGATGGCTTGGTTACAGTAAAATCTCCAGGAAGTTTAGTTCACTGTCTGGCTGGCTACTGAGCTGGAGCATCGATTTCTCCTGACGGTGGCACTGCTAGTTCTTAGCCTTTCAGGCTCAGACTAGAATTGACACCACTGGCTCTCTGGTTTTCAGGCTTCCTGACTGCAGTGTCAGCTTCCCTGAGCTTCCAGCATGTAGATGGATGATTATGACCCTCATCATCACATGGACCAGTACTTCATTATAGATCCACATATGTTTGTGTGTCTCTATTTCTCTCCAGAACCTTTTATATATCTTCACTACTATAATTCCCTTCTTAAATATAGCATATTTATTACTTTGGAAGTTGAGCAGAGAAAGAGCAGAGTTAAAAAAAAAAAAAAAAAAAGCCATGATGCCTTCCTAGGCTTTCAGGTTGACCACATGGCAGGCATCCAAACTACAGGTAGGAGGGGCCCAAACTTTTGGCACAAGTGACAAAGATGTTCTCATTGTAAAGTTCACCTGCTGGGACCTGTTCTCTATATACAAAATCTGTGCCTTGGCTGCAAGACTTTATACATTACCATATTCTTTCAAGAAGTACACATTTTTCCTTTAAATCAGCATGCATTATTCACTTGGTTTAATTCTGTGGGGCTGACTTGGAATTTCATAACCCTGAAATGCTGCTGCATGCCAAAAGTCTTCTAGGAAAAAGGGCCAGTCTGAAGCTTCAAATAACATAAGGCCTTCTGTGTCTCTGTTTCCTGTTTGAGTACATGCCGGCATATCATAAACCTCCCATAAACTCACCTCCCTGCGGCTAGAGGAGATTCATCTACTGGCACTGTTCTGAGAATAGAATATATCCCATCCCTGCAAATACATGTTTAAATATTTAATAAAAGCATACACTTGAAGAGTTTCTGACAGCTGGGAGAAATAAGCTGAATAGAAGGCAAAAAATTAAATAAATAAAATCATTTGAAGGGATTAAGAGAGTTACAGAAATGGCCATGCTCTTATACAACTCCATGGTACACAAACACCCCAGGCAAAGAAAATGAAAGAAAGAAACTACATACAATGCTTGTCCCATGCAAGGAAGTGAATGTAGTACAGAATATTCCAGACGTTCAAATCTGAAGTCTAATCTAAACTATGACAGTGCCAACTGCTGTCTATAGACTCCCTTATAAATCAGTCCTGCCCTTGAGCAGACAGATGGCTCAGTATATAACACTTACATAACCACAACCTGAGCTGGGCGAAGGACCTGCCAGAAGCAGAGGAACAAGGGTGCCTCAGAGGAAAGATAAATTGAGCTCTCTTCTAAACCCACTGAAACTGTTCTGCCTGGCAAACCAAGGTGCAGCAGGGGACATCAGCATCTTCCAACACACAGGCAACCAGCTGTACAACCTTGGCAGAGCAGACTGTAACTGCAGCCAGGCGGTTGTGTGTCATTAACTCAACCCTGCAAGCCCTAGGGTGGCTCCTCTGTCCCCCCGCCACACTGTTTCCGGGCATAGGGAGAGCTGCCCTTTGAAGACTTAGAGAACCTGCATTCCGGTGCTGTGCTGGAGCACGGCATATGTTAGTGAGCCTTCCCAAGCACAGAAAGTGCCAGACTCATACATTGCCAGCTTATAAATAAATGATCTAGGAGTGACACAGTGGGTCGCTACTGCCCAGCGCTGGTGCTTCTGTTCCAGGAAAGTCAGAAGGAAATAACACAGCACTGAGTGAATATGTGGCACCTTAAAGCCAGGTAGAATCTGTGGAAATCCAGCGTGGCTTAAAGGATTAACCTCAGTGACCGCTTAAAGCAAGTATCTCAATAAGTCATTCATTTTTGCAGGATTCGTTTTGATCAACATGTCTTATGCATGCCTGAGATCCTGTACAGTAGGAAAATCAGTATTAATTGGTGTTAGGATATTTTCAAGTGTGCAACATTTGGGAAAATACTTCAGCTCTCTCAGATGAGACCGAATAATGCTTTAAGATAAATGGGAGTGTATCAAATAGTCTTTTTGTCAAAACCACACAGTCGAGAGCAGACAACATGCCTTTAGGTCTGGATTGTGAGATTCCCCACACCCCAGGTACAGATTTTAAGGGGATAACTTGGGTCCTGTGATATTCTCAGTTGTGCTAATGTTTATAGTTTGGGTGGGAACATAAGAATGTTCCTCTAAGGAACTCCAAGTTCTCCTCAAATGATTTCATAAAGTGAACTCTTGGAAAGCAGTGTTGTTAGCCTGTATCTAGTTTGCTATGCACCAATTTGTTGTTTGTAGTGAATGTAATATGTATAGCCCAACAGAAATGCTCCCAGAATCTCATTTCTACATTATTTTTCCTTTATTTGTTTGATGGTTTGTAGGGTGTTTGCAAGTTTCTGTGGATCAAAAAGTGCCTGCAATATGACCCTCGCTATTAATGAGTTTGTACTTGTAAAAGGTGATTTCCACAGACTCTTTACCAAGGACCATGATGAAAGAAAGAAGAATATGTTCCTTAGGAAATGGAGTAGTCCTGGTGGAACATGACAGAAAACTTTTAGTAAGAAGTGGCTCTGGACACATCATGAAGAACATGTGTATTAGATGCCATGGTCTGACTACCTGTGTCCTCCCCAGTGTGTTCGATGCCCCCATCCCCAGGAGGATGGGAACAAGGAGGCAGGCCTCTGGGAGGGGAGTAGATGATGTGGCCAGAGCTCCATGAGTGTAGGTAGCATTCTTATAAGGGAGGCCAAATGAGGTTGTTCGCTTTTATCACGCAGGGACACAATAAAAACTGGCAGTTTATAACCCCAAAAAGGCACTCAGTAAAACCCAACAAGGCTGGCACCAGCGCCTTGGATGTCTCAGCCCTTAGAATTATGAAAAGTAAAAGTCTAACATCTATGAATCACCCAGCTAACAACATTTTGCTATGGAAACCCTAGCAGGTTAAAATAGTAAACTTCTGAGGCCCCTTCTTGTAAAGCATTCACTTAGACAGTGGTATTTGAGTCTTGCCTTAGTCCACCTATTATTGCTAGGACGAAGCATGGGACACGGGCAGCTTAAAGGAGGAGAGGCTTGCTTTGGTTCAGGGTGTCATTCTGCAGTTAGCTGGCGGCGAGGAGGAGACGTCGTGGCACCAGGGTATGGCGGCGAGAGCTGCCCAGCTCATGGCAGCCAGAAGTAGCCAGCAGGGGAGGAGCAAAGCTCAAAGGACCAGGTGCCACGTACAGTCCCACGATCAAGGCCCCGATCACCCCAGATGCACCCTGAAACATATTTTACTACTCTCTTAAACATCTCTCAGGAGTATCAAATTGATAATCAAGATTAATGAACTACAAATCTCTTGTTTGATAATCACCTCAAACAGCCATGAAATGCGGCTATCATCTGAGAGGCCCACGGGTTAGGCTATCTAGCTTCCTCCAAGGCCATTTCCCCGGCCGCCAACTCAAGTAGATTATTCCATTGACTGTGGATTTCCATTAAAATGATCTCCTTGAAAGTAACTAAGTAGAAAGGGGCCTGCCAAGTTCCCAGTTACTCTGAAAATATGGGTCCATGGTTTAGGGTGTCTGCTTCTAAAGAAAGCTTGACATGTTTTGCGACAAATGCCCCATTTCCCTGTAATCTCTTTATGCCTCCAGGATCACTGGAGCTGCTAGACCTCATGGAGGATGAGTCAATGAAGCTGTGGGATTTTCAGTTACTATTTCAATGCATTTATTATGGTTTATTTCAAATATTGCATAGGCATGAGTGATTTTAGCAAGCACCCACATGTTCCAATAACATAAGTGTGCATGTGCACTGGCTTTGCCTGAGGTTACATGCTGATGAACTCATCATAAGTGGAAAGTATCATAAACTCAACATGCATTTAATGCATGTGCCCTAGCGGACAGCCTAGCTTAGTAACACAGCATGCTGGGAAGTATCTTTAGATTCTCTTTGTGGCCGCACCTGGGAGCTGTAGCCAGCTTACTGCAGCTGTTCAGCATCCTAAGAGCAAAAATAATATGATGCATCAGTAGCCCAAGAAAAAACTCAAAATTAAAAAAACTCCAAGTATATTTTTTTTCTTTTACACTATCATAGATTTGAAAAATCTTAAGTTGAGCCATTGTAAGTTGAGGACTCTCTATACTTTAGATGAATGTTTCTAAACTGGCAGGCAATGTCATTCCCTGAATGGGCTACTGGCATAATATACCCAGACCCTCGCAACAGTCAGCTGGGACCTGGAGTCATCAAAGTTCCTAAACCAATAGCCTGGACTCAATGCTATCTTCATTCATCTATCCAAACTCATAGAGTGTCAGTGTCTTCAAAATTTACATGGTTTGAAAGTGATTGAGAAGCCTCCATTTCCACTCTAAGTTTCTAAATGGACCTAACCAACCTAACCTTGACCTGACACTGTGCTAGATCCAGGCCAAGACAGAGATCAATTCCCATATCCCACAATGCCTCTCATAAACATTGAACTGAGCTCAGCTCTAGCCATGTGAGCACAGTTACAAATTATATGTGATGATAATGATGAGGAAGACATTAACACTAACACAACTGTGTTTGATGAGGATAGCTTTGGAACAGAACCCTTCTCCCTCGGACCCTCATCTGGACAGAGGAGGTGAATTGGCCATGGTCTACTCATTGCTCTTCTATGTGCCTCAAAACTCCCCATGCTTGCTCCGCTTCCAGTGGAAGCAGCTGTGGCAGAATATATCCTGCCAAAAGCAGACATCTTTGGTTTGTTCTAATAGTGAATAAACAGTTACAAGCTTTAGAAAAATGCACAACATATAAAGGAATATCAATAATATAAAACTGGGACCAATGTACTGTCAAATTCCTGACTTAATTATCCAATGGGAAAACTAGCTGTCAACATCTACCTAGAGATGATAGCAAAGGATGGCGAAGACATTCAGTGGCACCAGTGGATATTGACCTGTGTTAACAATGGTGATAAAGGTTTGTGGCAGCCTCTAAAGTCTTTGTTATGGCAGAGTAGAGAAGGTCTACAGAAAATTGAACTCAAAAGATGGCACAGTAGGTATGTCACCACCGTCCTGTCCCACCCACAATGAATAAACCTAGATAACTGGCACTCACTTGCTTCAGGGTCCAGAGACATGAGAAACAGCGGTAGAGAAGACACACAAAAACCATTTCATCTTTGCCAGCTTAAGCCAGTTCTCACTCACATGTACTTTTTCCTTTCACACAGAGGAGCTGCACCCACGCAAACATCACACCTGGTAGTTCTTTTCTTGAGCTTGTTTGACAGAGCCCGTGACACTTCTGAAGCCAATGCCCTCAGACACAGCATAGCAGAAGTCGGTACAAGTGGCCTCCATCCAAGAAGACTGGCTGAGCAGTCTGCCCGCACATTGCCTGCAGACAGATGAGGTATGAAGGAGATGAGCATTTGCTTTCAAAGGACAGAGATAGGAACATGATAAAGTCTGAGACTAGTAAGGGAGAGATTTTCCTTGGTCTTTAAAAGAAACGCTGTAGAAAAATTTTACTGGGATTGAAACGTACATGACCCAAACTGTTAACCAGCAGTGGATGCTTGAAAACCACTCATCAGAAAGTGTTCACAGATATTTGTTCTGAGAAACACTATGCATTTTGAGATAGGATGGAGGAAAAAAACCACAATGTTGAATGGCCAAAAGTGCAACAGGACTCAGGGGAAAGTTACATTTTTAAGAATGGTGCTTTGCTTCACATGGATCCTGCTGGGAATACATATAGCATGCGTGTGTGTGTGTGTGTGTGTTCATGTGTGTACATGAGTGTGTGTGTTTGTGCCTATGTGTGTGTGTTTGCATATACATACATATACATGCACACATGCTCTGCGTATATACATATGCATACATCACACATATGGTTTATGTCAAGAATATGTGTGTGTGTTTATGTGTGTATGTGCATATACATATATGCATTTTGCATGCATTCATTCTACTAGGCTAAGCGATGTCCAGGTAGTTGGAAAACATTATTCCTCAGTGTATCTATGTAAGTGTTTCCACAAGACAATAGCTTTTGAATCAGTAGGATATAAAGAAGACCATCCTCACCAATGTGGCTGGGCAATATATAATTTATTCAGGGCTTGAACAGTACACAAAAGGAAAGGAAGGGCAACCCCTGCCCTTGTGCCTGGACATCAGTGCCCTCCTGCCCTAGGACACGGTGCCTTCAGTGCCCCAACAACGAGTTATGTCATCAAGGATCAGGTGTTTGCCACAAGCTGAATTGCTCTCCGGGATTTCCTTTTTCTGCAGCATGCACATAGGAGGTTGTGAGATTTCTTGGCCTCCATAATCATCTGAATGAATCCCTTACAATAAATCTCTTTCAGCCTATCAATCAATCAATCAGTTGGCATATAGATATCCTATTGGTTGTGTTTCTCTGAAGAGCTCTAATACAAACATACATATACACAGACATACATGAATACATAAACTTATACATATGTCTATCTGGACCTATGTTTCTCACACACACACACACATGAGTGGGTGGTCATCTTGTCTACAGGAGTAATTGAGTTAGAGGAATGTATTCTCTCTAACTTCTGTACATACCTCACACATGTATATGTGTGCCCATGTGTGGTACATTCACCCCTAAATCATGTGAAGGCATATCTTCTGAAAACAAGAAAGATTTGAAAGTATATCAGAAAATAATTTTATGAAAAAGGAAAAAGGAAATTCTACTGGATAAATACTTCAAAGAATGCTAAAATAGGAATTTAGAAAAATCATAATAACGAACTATTAGTATGAGTTGCTATCTGACTTCTTGAAGACAAGAACTGGTTTTAAATCAATTTGCATAGGCTAATAGGCATGAGGCATAAAATGTTCCCAGAACTTTTTGACACATAAATTTCTTGAAAATCAAGTTTTATCAGCTAACTACTAAAAGTAGAAAAGCTCGACAGTTCTAAACACTCCTCACCCAACCTACCCTCACAGTAGAAAGAAAGCACAGTACTGTAAGGAACAGGGGGGAGACTGGGCTCTTGGGTGTGGATTTAAACTATGGCTCCAATATTTCTTAGGTGGCTCTGTTCATTAAGATTTTTTGACGCTTAGCAAAGCTATTCAAGGCCCAGACTAGAGATGTCACCTTCATAACATGTACGCAAAGCATTTGTTCTTGCTGGAAATCTTTCACTCTAAATGATGAAGACAGTGATCTTTGCCCAAGTGTCCAAAATGATGGACGGAAAGCCTATAGGACAGTATTAGGAAGCACTCACAAATACAGTGACCCTATTTAATCCTTCTTTCAGTCCTGTGTGACTTCTTATTCCATCTTCTAGATGAGCAAGCCAATGCTCTCAAAGTCCACATTTAAAGGGTCGATCACTGTACCCACCATGCTCTTGCTCCCTGGATTCATCACTCTGGGTTTTGGTTGAAGGGAAAGCCTGCTGGCAGCATTCGCTTGATGCCTACAGGGCAAGTCTGCTGTCTTAGGCGGACTCTAACAATTTCCTATGCAAAAGAGCAGTCCCTGGGTAGGCATTAAGGCAGGTAGCCATGCAACAGATGTTTATTAAGTGCTTCCTCTACTCCGGGCCCTGCCATAAAGGCTGGAAAACTGAGTTCCCTATACATACTTAGATACGTCAGCAGCTGGGGACATAAATCTTTAGCTTTTTCATTTCCACAGCTGTCCTCCCAGAAAATAACGATGGCTTTGTTGATAACTTGCAATGCATGATCAAACATCACTGCACACCGCGTGACTCTAATGTTTCCCTCAACCTCTGTAGCAAAGTGGCTTATTTCAGGAATCACTTTGAAAACTGTAACTCTGGCTCCTAAAAAATAGTTACCCATTCTGCAATTAGGCAAGCTCTGAGTGAAAATTGTTGGGCTAATGGGCTTAATGCAAGTGGTTAGCAGAAGGTACATTTCTCATTGCTGGAAATATAGCACCTCATGCAGGAAAATCATAAAAAATGAACAGGCATCAAAGAAATGAAACATCACGGAGTGCCTCATTTTTTACTTAGTAGTCAAATACAGTTCCACGGAGTATTATCATAAACAGCTACCGAAGATGTTTTTTCATAGAAAAAAAAAGAGAAAGAAAGAAAGGAAGGAAGGAAAGAAGGAAGGAAGAGAGAGAGAGAGAGAGAGAAAGAAAGAAAGAAAGAAAGAAAGAAAGAAAGAAAGAAAGAAAGAAAGAAAAAAGCAAACTCCAAGCAACTCTGAGTGTCCCCCTCCATTGTAAAAGCCATCAGTGAAGGGACATTTGTGGAACTCCCCTGAAATTACAACCTGCACCTGAAGTCATAGAAGAAGGAAGTGGTTATAGCTAGTGATTAGATCAGAGATTACAGAATATTGGGTACTGAGGAATCACCTTTCACAAGGAAGTTTATCAACAAATTGAAACATTCCGAATCCTCCCATGTAACCATCTTAAAATTTCTCGAATTTCTTTATGGTTCAATTAAACCAAACCTACTACCTACAGGAAGGCCCCTTGCATCCTCCTGGTGGAAACAAGCTTCCTTAGTGGACAGACAGTCTTGCTCCATCCCTTCAGCATAGTCAGATAAGCTTCAATTCACTATACCAACACCTACTCACTCAGAAGTGTATCCTGGGATGCAGGGTTAATAAAGAGAAACTGTCCCCTACTGTTCACTCAAAACATCCAGTGAGCACGGCTCTCTAATCTTGTACCAGGAAGCACTCCTCGTCAGTTTTCTCGTCACACTTTTGGCTTTACGGATGCCTCATGCATTGACTCCTTTATTCCAAATCCTATTCCTGAAAGCTCTCTCTGACATGATGCATAATTTCTTCCATTTGTTAGATTAGCGCACATCACAGAAGCCCACATATGCAACTGTGGGAAATGAACAGGAAAATGATGTCACAAAGCCCAGGAAGTAAGGCGTCTGCAAACCACAAGTCAATACTAAAGCATCAGCTAACCATTTATGACCAATCATTAGTCTTCATCTCCAGATGATACAGACAAACTATGGGAAAGGCAGAGTTCTCTTCCTGGCTGGGGATCAACATGCCTAGGTAAGGGAAGAAAATAAGAAAACAGTTTTCAAAAATGAACAGCCCCTCTGTCTTTCTCATGGTCCCCATGCTCTCTCTCTGTGACTTTGCATAAAATCAGAAATAATGTTTACTATGAGACCTGGAAGTCGTTCATAGGGTCAACATGAGTTTACTCGAATACATAAGAGTTGCACAGAAAGCTTTCTGACATAGGTAATATTCGCTGTCTCGGTCACTTTAGGTTACTATAACAAAATCCTCATGTACTGACTCCTTTGGGAGTGGTTTGTATAAGAAGTTTATGGGTGGCTTATATAAGAAATGTAACGCTCACCACTCTGGAGCTGGGACATTCAAGATGGAGATCCACTGAGATTTGGCAGCTGATAAAGACCCACTACCTCCCAGACAGCCAACTTGTTACTGTACTGTTATGTGGTAGAAAGATAAAGCTCTTTCTGGGGTCTGTTTTACAAAGGCACTAATCCCATTCCTGGGCACTCCACCCTCACCCTCTATACCCTCTAATTAGTTCCTGAACTCTCTGTGTGCTACAGCCATCACCATAAGGCTGAGGATTTCACCAGATGAGCTTTGGTGGGACGTGAACATTCAGACTTGCCGTAGCACGATAGCATGTGCTGAGCTGATATTACTCTTGATGAATCCTACTATCAGTAAAGAGCAGAACAGGGCAGGCCATCATGGGGTGATCTCTCCCCTACACACACACACACACACACACACACACACACACTGACACACACATTGATTCACATACACATGCTCCTATAGGCACAGTCACACTTTTATCAGCCCACAGAGGCACTGACAAAAACATCTCAGATCCCAGAGTCCTCTGAGCAGTTTTTCACATAGAACATGTACTAAAATGGATCTTTGGGACAAAGGGGAAGTCAAAGGGGTAACACTTTCCCATGTACAAGCATATGTCTTTCTCACAATGTGGTTATCACAGCTCTGAAATTCATTTTAAATGCTACTATTGCAGACATTTTAATAATTTTTAAAAGCTGTTCTGTTTGGCAGGGCTAAGCATAGCATGTTGACAAAGAAAGGACTGCATGGTCCCTAATCAACTATTTGGATCGCAAAGTAATTATGCAGAGATAATCCCCAGGAAACTGGAGAAGAGCCTGCAGGGCAAATCCAGTAATGAAGGATGGAGGGGGTGCCTCAGGCAGTCCTGAAAGTTCTGGACGATTGCCTGGGGTGAGGGGAAACTGCAGCTTCCCCTGGGAGATTCAAGATTACCTTTGGGTGAAAAAGAACCTGGGGGTTCCCAGCACTACCTTCCAGCCAACTGGCCACAGGGCCAAGGGTTGTCTAGGTGTATAGGCTTTTCAAAAGTCAGGGGCTGGGGAGATAGCTCCATGGCACAAGTACCTGCCTGGCAGGACTTTGAACCCTGGTCCCATTAAAAAAAAAAAAAAAAAAAAAAAAAAAAAAAAAAAAAAAAAAAAAAAAAAAAAAAAAAAAAAAAAAAAAAAAAAAAAAAAAAAGTCAGCACAACAAATGAAAAATGTGCCTAAAATTGTGTTCTTGGGAGCTCAAGCCTGGTTCTTGTCAAGATGCTGAAAAGATTAGGCTTAATTTGCAATGCGTGAGGAAGAAAGCCCTGCTCACTGCTATGAGAACACCTGAAAATATGGGTTGAGGGTTTATGGCATAATCCTTGAGGTATTTTCAGGATTTGCAGCCAGAAAGATTCAGGTTGGGAATTTTTGTTCTTTTCTTTTCTGGCTGCACAGCTAAGGCAAATTATTCAGTGCTTCATGTGTTTTTCACAAAATGAAAATAAGTCCTAGCAATTCTGTTCTTCGACAGAAATACCAATTAATATAGTTCCTTATTGGAAGTTGACTACTTTCTCTGGGGTGCCTACACTGGAACCCCTGACTGCTCATCTCTTTTACTCTTTGCTTCCTAAAACCTAACTGCCCCTTTCACCAAGTCACCAGGTACATGGTGACCCTTAACTGATCAAGTCAGCCAGTGACTTCTCTGGACTTGTGGCAGGGATTGACATTAAGCTATGCCTATTTATGAAGTTGTTTTAGTAGAGAGAAGCCCAGGACTCTTCCTGGAGAATTAGAGTGGAAAGCACACACCCCTGGAGTTCTCTGCAGCCATCCCAGTAACACACGTGACGTCAGTCTGGGGACAAAGCAGACAGGAGGAGCAAAGTGGAACCAAGGACACAGACCTGGAGCACTGCAGCTGGAATGGGAACGTGGGCCTCTGCGCGTTGAGTCTCTTCTCAGCTTTCACTTTAGATGATCTGCTCCTTTCATTAAGAAAAGAGTTGACTTCTGTACCAACACACATTCAGTGAGGGACTCAGGGAGTGAAAATATAACCTCAGTGCCAGCTGTAGCAATGCGTCCCAGTCTTCACCAAAGACACTCTGTGCAGGGAGGGCCAAAGGCATGGTGATATCAATTTGGTTAAAGGCAAAATGATGGCTCTTTCTTCTTGTGAGAATTTAGCTCTACCTGCAGCACAGAACCAGGTCTCATTTTTCTCAATTCTTGGGCTGTCTTTATGGAAAATAAGGTCTTCAAACTTTAACAGAGACTCCAGCGGTGGTAGAAGGGATGATTGCTGCTTATACCCTCTAAGCATCTGCATCTGGTCATTTGTCAGGCCACACACAAATCTTTTCAGTTACCAGCAAAAGAGTCTTCTGTTTGCTTTAATGAGCTTGCGTCTGGTTCCTGTCCGCCCATCCTAAAGTGTTGTGGGGAATGAATGGAGTTTCCAAGATGGCTCTGCTTAAACACAAATGCGTCCCAGTAGGTGACCAACATGAGTTCATCCACCAAGTGTGCCTAGCCCCGAGGCTGCCTGCAGAAGCAGGCCAACTGGACACAACTGCAGGTCCCACACTTCCAAGATAAGCAGCCCCACTTCTCTCTCCTGTCTTGTGGTCTGGGTTTCCGTATGAAATGCTATGTGAGGAAGGGACTCCTTTGCTAAAAGTATTTGAAAATCACTGACTTGTCAGATTGAAGAGCCCAGCACAGGGCAGGAAAGAAATGGGATGCAAAGCATAGGTGGCCACCAGAGGGCAGCCTAGGGACACTGAAGGCCAAAGCTCCCTCCTGTGAAAAAGGAAAGAATATTCCTCTTGTTAGATATGTATTACAAAGGGCCGACTCAAACCGCCTGTCTCTGTCATTTTTCTTATGCTTTTTTAAGTACTTACTGATCCTGCTCCCAGCTTACTGCAACTATCTGAACTCAGCCGCAGCATAAGAAGACACCACAGCACGTTTCTATCGCCCTCACTGCTATTGACTATCAGCATACGCTGGTCAACTGTCACTTTAGTTTCACTCATATGTCTGTTCTCCTTGTTGTTCCCACTATCGTTATAGAGAAAGATGGGTAAACACCTCTGCAGCTGTGTGCTGTGGGTTCCAAATCCTTCCCCAGATCCCACTGCCCAAACCCATTTCCTTCTGCAGCCCATGCTAGATAATCAACCTCTCAGAGTTCTTCTAATAATGGGCAACACAAATGGATCTCTCAGCTGTTCTAACAGGAGATCCAAATGCCCACACAAAAGCCAAGGTTTTTAGACTCCCGATAATTCCAGGCAACTTTTTTTTCCTGGATGGTCTTCACGGTCTTGGACACCAGAACTCAGCGGCTGGAATGGTTTCTGCATAAGTGAATAAAGGTCTGGGATGAGAACACTAAACTCTTAGTTCCTGGTCCTGCCAGGGTCACCAGGCTTCGAGTAGAATAAATATTCCTGATCTAACTATCAATAGAAGAGCGAGGCTTTTACCTTTCTCTTGGCCTCGAGATCTCCATTAGTCACTTCCTCAAGGAGACCATTTGCTAGAATTCTCCACAGTCCCAATGTCGTGTCTATTCTTGCTGCTTAATAGGCTATTTTACGATCTGGTTTTCTTTTCAAAAGCTTTTTATATTCCCTCTTCTCAAACCATTTTCACCTTGCCAAACAATACTACTTTGAATAACAGTAAGTGCACAACGAGAAGTAAATTAGTGTTCTAAAACTGGCTTCATCGAAGTAGGAACAGATCAAAAATGGAAAAGGGGCCTCATTCGAAGGACCTGAGCCAAGGAATAGAGGCAAAAGTCAACTGAAATTCTAGACTGCTGTTCCAAAAGAGGACCACCTGCTTTGGCATTACTTGGATAGCTGGTCAAAAATGCAAAGTTCTGGACTCAGTATTCAACTTTCTAAATGGCAATTTCTGAGAGTAGGGACTAAACTTCTGCATTTGATCACCCTCCTGAGGCCTTTGCCCTAATGGTTGGGGTGAAACCTGCTCAATGTACTTATGTACCCACTCACATAGCTGGAGACTTCTCACAGCGGAGGGCAAAGCAAGACTTTGAACCCTTGTTAGCCCAGTAGCATCCTGTGACCATAGATTACAACCTGGCTACTCAGAAATATTATTCAGAGATCACAAGGGAGACTAAGCAAGTGGATATGAATGATACATTAGTTCAAATCCACTGTTGAAAAAAGACCATGCCAGGAATAGCCTTTCTGCATCTTAGGGCAATGACATCATGAGAGAGCACCATGCAAATGGTATGCAAATTAGCACTCCATGTGAGTACAGCCTGCAGCGCCCTTCCCTGACTTCTTATAAATTTCTACCGAATGATCATCGCTGTAGATAGATCCGGATTACCCACCATCACTCTCAATCTTTTCTTGTGTCGTTACTATAGCCATATGTCTTAGTTACTCTTCTCTTGTTGATGGGACAAATACCTGACACTCAAAATTAAAGAAGGAAAGATTTATTTAGCTCACAGTTAATGGAGGTTTCAGTCCATATTCAGCTGGCTCCAAGGCAGAGAGACACATAGCAGAGGGCATCCTTTCATGGTGGCAGCTAAAAGCAAGAGCAAGAGCGTAGGAAGAGCTAGCAGCAGCTCAAGCAGCTAACTTCTTTTCCTTCCTTACATTGAAATACAAATCACCTGCCCCTGGGGAGGTGGAGCACCCACCTCCACAATAATCAATTATAATTTTCAGAAGCTGCCCCATGACTGCATGAGCATTTAGGGGTACACCTATACACAAACCATAACACCATAGATGCTTTATTCAAATTTATATATCTATTAATGCGTATAGTAGATGTGTCCCTATAAGATTTTAAGAATAGGTGTTTTTATTTTGTTTTGTTTTAGATCTTTGACTATTTTTTAGCTTGAATTTCTTATCTTTCCTTTCTTTCTCATTTATTTATTTATTTATTTATTTATTTATTTATTTATTATTTGGCACAGGGTCTCACTACACAGCTCAAATTCATAATCATCTTCCTATTTTCAGCTTCCCAAGTGCTGAGATTACAGGCATGTGCCACCACATCTGGACTCAGTCACAGGCTCCAGCATTTCCAGGTCTGGGTTGGGGATGGCACGGTATGAGGTACTGGGGATCGAACCCAGTCCCTGTGCTTGCCTAAGCAGGCATTTAGCCCACTGAGCTATCTCACTGGCTATTTTCTTTCTCTTTTTACTAAACCACATTATTTTCTATTGGTTTCTATTGGTTGAAAATAGGATATTGAGCCATAGGATATTGAGCCAAGACATAAATTAGCATGTATCCATTCTAACTTTTTCTTCCACCATTTGAGGAAACCAGGTTCTTTCCAGCCAAACAATCTATGATTCTAAACATCTTTTGAAATTTGTGAATTTTATTTTTGGAGGGCAAGTTTCTTTTCAAGAAATGTGGCTCGTTTTTAAAACTATCTTTTGGTCTTAATCTGTTTTATGTGATTCTTGGACGAGGTTTTATTTTGGTTTTTTTTTTGTTTTGTTTTGTTTTGTTTTGTTTTGTTTTGTTTTGGCATTGGGAACCAAACCCAGGACCTTGCATGTGTCAGGCAGGCACCCAGGCTGCTGAGCATATATATTTCCATCCCCCTAGAAGAGGAGGGAATAAAGTTATGAATTTGAGACAAAGGTTGACAAATGCTGAACATTTGCGGTTTTTCCTCTTTGACTATTGCAATATTAATTGTAAATACCTAGGGTTTTAAGAACTTGGTGTTAATCTTTTCCAAAAATAATTTGCCTACAAAGAAAACATCCTCTTTTAAAAAAAATCATTAACTTGAACAAAGAAGATAGCTCAGTGGTCTACCTGACCAGTGCAAGGATCCCAGTTTGATTCCCAGTACCACATGCTATGCTGACCCCACTGAGCCAGTCACCAAAATGGCATGGTGGTGCATGCCTATAATCCCAGTACTGGGGAGACTGAAACAGGAGGAGCAGCATATGCCTAAGCTGCACAGCAAGATCTTGTACCAAATACATAAATTAAAACAATAAAACAGATCACTGACTTGATTCCTTTTTGGTAGAAGGACTTAGCATTTCAACTGACATCTACTGTTATTCTAGATGCAGTGGTGACTTACTAACTGATCAAGTCTGGCTGCTAAGTCAGCGTTCCCCATTTACCTTAGAATTATCTTTTGTGGTACCTACAAGGAACATTCAAAGCCAGGCATGCTGGTGCACACCTGTAATCCTAGCACTTAGGAGGCTAGGGAGGAGGACCAGAGTGAGTTCCAGACCAGCCTGGGCTACAAAAGTAAGCTCAAGGTCAACCTGAACTGCATAGCAAGACTCTGTCTCAAAAAGAAAAAAAAATTCAATAACTTCAATTCATGAATGAGAGAAAACAAGAGTGATGACGTTGAAGAAAGGAAGCGAAGTGTGGCCAGGATTTTTTTTTTTTTTTTCTTTTTCTTTTTGAGACAGGATCTTGCTATGAAGTTCAGGCTGGCCTTGAACTCACTTTTGTAGCCCAGGCTGGTCTCAAACTCACAACAATCCTCCTGCCTCAGCCTTCGAAGTACTGGGATTACATTCATTCATGCGCCACCACGCCCAGCTAAAGAATTTTTTTTTTCTTCTTACAGAACTTTTGTTTATTTATTTTTATTTATTTTTATGGCCAGCTCAGCCTGCCCTGAGGGTAGGACCAGCATGTGGTGCTGGGGATTGAACCGCGGTCCCTGCAGCTGCCTAAGCTTTCCTAAGCAGGCGCTTTAGACCACTGAGCCATCCTGCTGGGCCCCTGTCGCCAGGAATTTAATGATGTAAAACATTATTCTCTGAACAGCTACTGCTACCCCAATATAGTTTTCTTGAACTCCTTCAGTGCACTGCAGCAGGTTGTATTGCAGACAAGTCAGTAAACAATGCTTCATGATTCAGCTCTATGTTCCACACCTCTGAGTGTGAAGTAACCAGATGAGAGAGCTCTTGATTGGCTCCCTCTCCCATGAGGAGATAACATGAGTAGCTAATACAGTGTGCTGGGTCCTAATGCAGGGTTATGGACAGAGGCAGTAAGCAGCACTTTTTTTTTTTTTTTTTTCAGATGTTCAGGTTTTTCTTCAAGTAATGAATAACAAAGAAGGGTCAGATAACAGGATTCTTTATTATTTTTTATTACTTTTAATAAGAAATTACAATGGGACAGTTTCAAAACACGTCAGTAGTACATTCCCAATGATCGATACAATGCATATTGTTGTCCTTGTTGCAGTGATACAGAGCACAGCGTGTAGACATGATAGATTTTCGGATGGTCAAGAAGATTAAGGGACCATGGATAACAGGCTTTTAAATGCCACGTGATTGAGGATTGATGGCAGAACTGGTTGGGTGAATAGCAAGTTGACAAGATGGGGTGGGACACAGGGTATACGAGTAGAGTTGGTATATGGTGAAGGAGAGAGAATGAAGGTTAGGGTACAGGAAAGTGTAAGGGAAATGACTTAAAACTAATGGGGGAGGGGTTCCATCCTCCATGAGGAAGATTCCGATTTCACAAACAGTAGGTTTGCCTTCTTTCGCTTCTCAGGACACTGGATCATTGTCTTACCACATTAGACTGTTTCACTGTGAATTTGGAATCTTGAAACAATGGATGCCGGTTCTTAGAAACTACATTCAGTCATTCGGGGACTATGGTAATAGAAGTGCTCATCCTAATATATAATCTAATACATTTTAGTTGAATTGTTAAAGAGTCTTTAACAGTCAAGCAAACCAAAGAACTCTAAAGCCGTTGCCTTGGTGATGCCTTAAGACACTGTTCGTTTTCACGTCTGGGTGGGATGAGGAAGGTGCTGCTGGCGTCCAGTGGGCAGGCAGAGGCCTCACAGTAGCCACTATGCATCCTGTGTGACATGCCCAGGAAGAGCCCTTCAGCAGTTCTCCACATGGCAGCTGGGCACAGTAAGAAGGCCCCCGAGCCTCATCGAAGTTCTTGGTATTGATATATCAACAGAATTCTTAACTTTATAAAGCGAGTAAGACTTATTCCCAGCAGGTAACCTGCAGCACATCTAGAAAGACAGGTTGCACTGGACGGGTGTCCCCGCATACCCCTCATAACTGGGGGAGGGGATTCCTGGCAGGGGGACTGCGGGAGCTTCATCCCAGTAAGAAGACCATGTGTCTCTCAGCTGAAGGACAAGATATGAGATCATCTGAATTCCTTTTAAATTGAGCTCTGTGTTCTCCAGAGAAACATTCTGATTAAGATCTTGCTTCTTACATAACATAGCAACTGTGAAATGCTGAGTTTGCCTCCTGCCTTCTGGAGAAATCTTTTGTCTTCGTTTCCAGCCAACCACACTGTAGACTTGCTTTTGGTTGAGAAAATATTCCACGGTTTCTTAACAAGCTTACTACTTACCACTATATAAAACTTCTGGGCTGTCACTTATTTCTCTCTCCCGAGAGTCTGCTCCTGATTCATCATCATTGGGTGGGAACAGGAGCCGGGCAACTGAAAAGATTGGAATGGAGGGCAAAGTATCTCATTTTCATGAAATTCACAGAAGTTGCATAATGAAGTTTCACCTTACAAGGTCTTCTTCGCAGACATCTAGAAGTTCCAAAGCTCAAGGCAGCCCCCAAAGAACTTCCTTCCCCCTACAGTCTGCACATTCTCTGAGACCAAATAAGCATTGAGCGTTTGAACCACAACTGAAGCTCCCTGGGTGCATTTTCATTTATCTCCAAGTCAAGGCTCACACTGAGCTTGGGCATCCATTCAAGATCAAAACCTATGATTAATATCTAAATTGCTGATGAGATGCTTTTCCGAGACCGATCACCGCTGAGCAGCGACGTGATGTTGAACAGCAGAAGGGCAGATTTGCTTTCCAAAGGACCCTGCTTTCAGAAGCAGAGAGGGTGGCGGAAGGGAGGGTGGGGAGAGAGGGTGAAGCACTCGAAGCTGCTGAATATAAGCAAAGAAACGTATCTGTTCTTTTCGCACTACGGCATCAAAGGCATCTCAGCTCACTTCCCACAGCTGAGATGTTTGTCACTAAGCCACTTCCTTCTCTCCAAAGTGGGTGGAGACAGTCATTCTGCTGCTTGGAAATTCACATCCTACCCTTTCCCAAGCCGCGTCCTGGTTCTCTCAGCTTACCCTCCCCAAAAAACACCTACTCCCACGTAGGTTTTGCACTTTGCAAGTGGAGAACCCCACACAGCAGGGAGAGGACAGATGAAACTAGGAAGGAAATCTCTTTCCAAGGCAACTGTAAGAGCTTTGAAATGCAAAGTCTATTTTTGCCATTTTTGCACATTTCAGGTGTTCGCCAGTATAGATGCCAATCAAAGCGAAGTACATGATGAAAAATGCTTGCAGCCCATTGATCTTCCTTTGAACTAAGTGTGTGGATCCGTGGCAGCCAGCAATTTGAACTTGTTTCAGGGAAATGCTTACCTGGAATCCACCTCACAACGTTTCAGTTACTAAAGCACCTGACAAGTTGGGACTGGTGCACATTTTTTTCCCCTGAGTTCTAAAAAGTAGAAAGATGATATTTAACTTCGTGGTTTGTTAGGGTTTAAATTTTGGTTGCTATTACAGCTGTTTTAGCAGTGCTAATTCCAAAGTAAAGAATGATGCAAAAAGTTCTTGCTCATTTTGGAAGTGTTAGAGAAAACAGTTTCAAAAAAATTCTTGTCTCCTTCAGTTCTCCAGGAAATGATGTCATCTGGTTGAAACAAACAGCACTTTGCACGGGGCTGCTAGGCAGAGGCACACGCTGTTCTCCGCACCTGCAGCTCACCAAGTTGGCGACAGCAGAGGGCACAAGTCACGCGCTCGACCTCAGCCAGTGAGTGCAGCTGACAAATGAGCTCCAGTCGGTGCTTTTCTATTGTGTCTTCAAATGTTTTCAAAGCAGGACTGGTCAGATAGCTCAGCGGAGTAAAGAATATGTTTAGGCAGATGCAGGGACCTGGACTCAACCCCCAGTCCGCTGTGCTGGCCCCGCCCCTAGGGGCACTGAGACAGGGATTGAGACTGGGTGTGGTGGGGCGGGGCCTATGATCCCAGCACTTGGGTGGCTGTACAGAGGTGGATAATCACGAGTCTGTTCTGTGTAGTGAGACCTTATACACCCTGTGCTAAATACATTATAAATCAATAAATAAAAACTTTAAAAGGGATCTGTCAGCATTGATAAAGTAAGAGCTGGGTTTTGGTTAGAACTAAAAGCAAACTCTTTTCATGTATATATTGAGTTGGTCTTACTTAAGTAGATCACCTGCAAGAAGAGGTAAACAGACCAACGTCTAGGGAAATGATGCTAAATTAAAATCAAATATAAACCTAATTCCAGAGTTTGGAATATCAAATCTTTGGGGGAAAAAAGGGGACTGTAAGCAAGAGAAGAAAAAATTATGTGTGCCATGTTACTAATGTCATTCAAGAAGCAACTATGGCAACTGTGAAAGAGGAGCATGAATTAGTGGAGAAAAAAATTGCTCAGATGAAGCCCAAGATAAAATCCTTACAATGTTAAAAATACAAGAAACTTTTGAAAGCAAGACCAACATTAATGTATGGACTTAAGGCACTAACCAGTAGCATTGCCAATATATAGCTGAACTGGTCCAGTGAAATGCCAAGCTGAATAAGAGTTTCAAATACCGAGAATGAGGTAATGTTTGATACGGAGGGTCAAACAAGTCATAGAATCACAGCTATTCCAGAAAAAGATATGTGACTCACAGGAGTAAAGCACAAGATAAAGATTTAATAAAATAGGTAAATAATCAAGAAAGGTCAAAATACAGAAGCATAAAAAAAGACAACTAAATTAGTTAAGGTAATAATAAAAGCAGGAGGAAAAATTCCTTTCTAAAGGGAAAATAGGGGCCGGTAATATAGTTCAGTGACACAAGCAGTTGCCTGGCAAGAGCAAGGTCCTGAGTTCAATTCCCAATACCAAAATAAACCAATAAATAAAATAAAGGGAAAACATCCATGATAAGCAGAAAACTACTTAGATATAGGGCTCCAAAACAGAAGTCAAAATGACAAAGAAATATAAAAATTAATATAAATAAACAGTAATATCAGACAAATGATAAGCATAAAAGAGATTCTGCTTATGGTATTTCTATCCAGGCAAAATAAAATTATAATTACAATCAGAAATGGAACTCTTTTCATAAGTCGATAAGTTATAATCAACATAAAAGTAAAGCAATCAGTACAATTATGAGCCTAAAAATATGACATCAAAATACAGAACACAAAAATTGCATATCATGAAGGAATTACCATAAAATGTAAATGTGCATTTATAGCAATAGTGTTCCTAGAAATAGTTATCTACTGACTTCTGCACTTTAGAGCAGTGTTCATATCAAGGATCACTCTCAAGCCCTAGGATCTCCTATGCTTGAGTTCTTCCACGGGCCATGAGGTTGTTGGAAGCTCCAGATTGGCCACCTTCAGTCTTGAGTAACTTTTTCGAGGGTGTCAAGGGGAAGTGGGGATATCTCAGGGAACACCCAGGAGAGTGGAGCTTGACAATGTGGCTCCCAGGGACAGCAGCAGCGACATTGGCCTTTCTTTTCTTCATCTCAGCATATTGGGAATGGTCAAAGAAGTGCCCTAGCACTTTGGCATCAGATTCGGAAACCTCGAGAGGAGAGGTCTTCTGGTGCCTGTCACAGATGGAAGCCTGTGGAGCTGCCTAGGAGTTCATGCAGGTAGTGACCAAGAAGTAAGTCTGCAGCTCAAACTGAGCCTGCAAGTTAGGAAGGAGTTCACCTCTCAGTCTGCAGCCCACGTCTCTGTGTGCCTCCTTGGCTGGGCATTAACGTTCCTTTCAAGCCAGCTGCAGAATGTTCTAACCTTGTCCATCCAGATAACAAAACAGAACTTCATCATTATTTTCCAATACTGCAATTAAAATTTTAATTCCATATTAACTAATTTCCCTTATCACAATTTCTTTCTTTCTTTCTTTCTTTGTTTTTGTTTTTGTTTTTGTGTTTGGCTTTTAGAGACAAGGTCTCCCTATGCAGTTCAGGCTGGTCTCAAACTTGCACTGATCCTTCTGCCTCAGCCTCCCAAGTGCTGGGATTACAGGCATGCACCACCATGCCAGATTCACAACTGACTTCAAGAATGCACTTATCAGGAAAATAACAGAGAGTGTTGTTAGCTTTTATGTAATTTTAATGTATAATATGTTGGTTAGTTTTAAAAATTTAAATTTGTTACTATTTTTTCTGTCAGCTAAGCTTAATGTCGCTTGCAATGTTAAAGTATTGGAAGAAATTGCCCTCGAAAACTATTGCTTTAAAATTGCACATACATACAGATAGAAAATAAAAAGTTTAAGCTATGGATTATATTTTGGATATATTTTAAGTTTTCAAGTATAATGTCAAATCACTATTTTATTTTAGAATCTTGGTATTGTATTTTTAACAACCCATTCCATGGTGCCAGTTATTAGTGTCCTGAATTGATTCAAGATGTTTGCCTTTTACAGTCACTTAGAATTTGTGGAAGATCCAGCAGTCACACAGCACCAGATTTATGAATAATGTGGTTGAGGACACATGCCATGCGTGCACAAGCCTGCCTTTCCCTTGTCCAGCACTTGGCAGCAGAATTTACCATATTTTTTTGATCACAACTGCTGACACTCACCCAAAAGGACGTCTAGAACAATCTCAGAAAGTGACTAGAACAAAGGGCTTTACGTTCATAGCAAGAGAGCATGTTTTGAGATGATTAGTGACAGTAGTTTTTGATCATCCCCTGTAAGCTATTCATTTGGCTATTGATATTTATACTTCTACCCCTATGAAAACAATCAGCTGCCTTTAAAACAGTCTTTCAGGTATGATTTATTGCTATCTATAGAGGCCCTCCAGCAGCACCACACATGTATTAGGTGAAAAGCTCTTCTTAATTGGTAAACTAGAATCCTTACATATAGCAAACTTGCCTCTCATAACTTTCATTATTGTTTCTCTTCTAACCATCCTCTGACCTTCCTTTAAAACAGGAATTCCAGGGCCGGCAAGATGGCTCAGCAGTCTAAAGTGCCTGCTAAGGCAAGCTTAGGCAACCACAGGGACCGCAGTTTGATCCCCAGCACCACATACTGCACCAGCCCCACCCCTAGGGCAGGCTGAGCCGGCCATAATATAAATAAATAAATAAAGTTAAAAAAAAAAACAGGAATTCCATTATTCTCTTTCTTCTACAATTATAATCTCACTTTTTTTTCAGCATAGTCTATTAAGTCAAACTGATTCTTTTTTTTCTTTTTCCCCAAATTGATTCTTAATATTATATCACCAGTGCACTCTGCTGCATTCTCAGTTTTAAGCCAGATTCCTCCAACAGCATACTCTTTAGTTTTTCTGCTGTATGTGGAATTTCCTTGTGGTTCTTGTCTCATTGGAGCCTCCTTCCTTTGCTTTTGTCCTGAGCTTATTCCATAATTGAATTCATTTTCTCTTTTTGCTATTTTTTTTTCTATCCTTGTTGACAGATACTATAGCTTCTTTCTGGAGACCCAAAGTATGTACTGCTTGACATCAATACCTCTAAGGTGGCAGGTGTTACTGTTTATGTCTAGATGCTCCCCCACTGCCTCATGCACTCTCATGCACTCGCAGGGATGTAATGGGCTCATGAGGTCACAGTACTCCTCCACTGATGATGAGTTTATACCTACATGTGATGTGGGGGAGGGGACCACAGGAGGTGTGGCCTGGAAGAGTCCACCCCCCACCCCACCCCTGCTGCTTCCTGCTACCATGCTGTCGACTGCTTCTCCCCAGCCACACCCCTCTGCCATGCTGCCCTACCTTGCAGCCGGCTGACTAGGGAATGCCGAAACCTCTAGAAACGATGAGCCAAATGAGCCCCTGCTTCCTTAAGTTGTGGGTGTTAAGTATTGTGCACCAGCAAAGAGGAAGTAGCCAAGACAGCATGGTTAGTGATATCATAGGATTCTAAAATCAGGTTCAGTTGTTATCTTGTCATCTTATCCATGATTTATCCAAACAAACCAAGCAATTCAAAATTCACTTTAAATTTTTGGTAATAGAATAACTTTCAGTTACTACATAACAGTAACTCATACCCTACTAACTCTCCGTGGATAAAACAGTGTTTAGAAAAGTATGGCGGGTCCTATAGGCACGAAATCAGATGTAAACTGGGGAAAGATGAACCCTGAAAGAATAGAGTTGTTCTGGGTGAGGTCTATGTTTGTCACCTGAGGGGATTCTAAGTGTACAAAATGAATCAATTTGAGACCTGGAGCATAAATCCTTAAGTTTTCTGGAAATGCAGGGTTCAGGAATACCAGAGCAGCTGGAAAATATGATGATAGGTCCAGACAGAAAGGAAGCGCCCAAGCATGGACCCCAAAATCTGAGTATAAGAATGTTTTAATTCTTTGCTTAAACCTTTATTTATATATTTTGAAGGAAGACTTGAAGGAGTTCTGCAAGAATACAAGTAATAAGATTTTTTTGAGACAACAAAAGTTGAACAATTTTTCAGTTGCTGCAAATTTTGAGAGGAAGGGAGTTTGGATGTGTCGTCAGTCAAGACTGTTGCTATTGAAAACGAAGAATGATTCAAGCTCTTCGAACACAGGCATGCGGCACTCGCCTGTGGGTCCACAAGGAAAAACCAAAGCAACAGGTATCCATGGTGCTTCAAAGTGAGTGACCATGAAAGGACCCTGGAAGCTAACAGGAGAAAAATGGGTGCTTGATGAGATCCAGAGACCTGTTATGGCAGCAAGCTAAGAGGAAAGAATTAAGCATCCCAGTGCCTGCTGCTGAAGGGATTCATATGGGAAAAGGGGCCTTTCCACTCTACATGGATATAGGTAAAAGGGAGAGACCTTGTGACTCTGCCAGTGCAGCTCCTGGCAACCTTAGCCACTGGAATCTTTTGCAACTCTTGAAGCTTACAGCCTATATAGATAAGGATCCTGAAACCGGCAGGTTCCTGGATTTGGAAAAGGAGCTCACTTTATCTTCCAACAAGACCCTGAGTGCTGCAGTTCAAGAGCCATCCTGAGAAGAGATCTATTATGGTTTATATCTAGATGTCCTCAACCAAAGCCTCATGCAGTCCAGGGTTGGCCTCCTAGAGCTTGTCATTGATTCGTGGTCCATTGCTGGGATTAAGGGTGTGAGGACTACCCTGCCCTGGGGCAGGTTGCCCGCCTATAATATAGGGGACAGGAAGAGGCTGGCTCTAGGCCTCTCTTGCTTTTACTGTCTTCTGCCTACCATGAATTGCTCTCCTAGGTGAAGCCTTGTAATTAATTATGAATTAAAACCTCTACAAACTGTGAACTAAACATTTCCTCCTTTAACTTTGGATGTCAGGTACTTTGCCTCAGCAATGGGAGAAAAGTCACTAAGATAATTAGGACCTGTTGGATGAATTTGGAGGGCTTTAAAGATAAGAAAATCCTTTAGATTCCCACTCTGAGAGACCCCCCCCCCCACAGCCTTGCCACTATACTGGATTGGCTCAGTGGAGTAACTAACTCAAGCCTGTTGGGTATACTGTGCTGTAGAAGACAGGTGTGGTGACATTAGGAAGGGACAGGGTAGCACTGCAACTGAGAACTGGGAAACAAGGAGCCTCCCTGCAAGAGCTGGGCCAATTGGGTACAGATTCACACTGACACCAGCACTGGATAATTATCCAGATGGTTTCCACTGTTCTTGTCCCCAGAGCCAGGAGCTGGTCCCACTGCTGCCAACCTCATAGTAGGGCAGTCTTGAGCAATGCATGGCTTCCATCTTCCTGCCTCCAGGGCTAAGAGTCCAGAGAGAGACAGAAACTTCGCCTGGCTACAGCCAGTCTTCTTGTCCACTCCCACTGGCATTTCAGCCTGGAGCAATTTTGCTGAGCTCCACCTGTAATTCACACCTCCTTGGTCCCAGTGGTTGCTTCAGCTGAGAAGTGGCCATTGTCATCCTGTCTTCAGGCATGTATGGTAAGTAGGAAGAGCAGGTGCCACTCCCAGGTGGAGGGGACCACAGCACTCACAGAGAGGAACGAGGAACATGACAACTGCCGCTGCTCAAATCACACCTGCAAAGTGCTGGGAAAAAAATCATCTGCCAGTCCCCATATTCTATAATCAAAGAAAATATTATTTGAATATGAATGCACAGGGCCAGCGAGAGAGCTCAGCACACTAAAGCGCCTGCTTAGGCAAGTGCAGGGGACCACGGTTTGATCCCAGCAAGACATGCCAGTCCAGCCCCACCCTTGGCATGGGCTGCACCTGCCTAAATAAGCAAATAAATGGAAAATGAGACCGGGCCGGGAACTCACCTCAGTGGCGCAGCTCCTACCTGCCAGTGCGAGGTCCTGAGTTTGACTCTTTGTACCAAACAAAACGAAAACAAAAACAAAAAAGACTGAAAAGCATTCAAAATTCTTTAAGTGTACTGCGTAGTTCTGTATTGAACCCTGAACTGAAAGTTTTAAAAGGCGATCAAGAAAAACATTGTGATAAATGATAGAAATGAATGTAGACTATGGATTAGCTCAGAATATTTTATCAACAAATGTCTTCATTGGGGCCAGGGAGATAGCTCTGTGGCACAAGTGCCTGCCTGGCAAGTGCAAGGTCAGGAGTTCAAACCCTGGTTCTGAAAAAATAAAATAAAATAAAAAATAAAATAAATGTTTTCATTTTGATAATTATGAAAAAAAAATTATTGAAGATTTAGGGGTGAAGGGGCCCAAAATTTCCAATCTTACTAAATTCTTTAGAAATAAGTTATGTATATGTATATATACAAAATGCCAATAAAGCAGATGAGGCAAATATAATGGCTGATAAATTTGAATAATACCCAGGAGATCTTTATATAATTGTTGCAAGATTTAGTTTCAAATTCTATCAAAATAATGAATTACCAAAAAATAATAAAATAATGTTGGCAATTTAAGTTAGAAATGGAAAACAGAACAAGTACCGGTGCCCACATGAGGAAACTGAATCTGGACAACAGAAAGACCAAGTAAAAGTTACAACTGTCAAAAAGAAAAAAAAAAGTTAGAATTGTCTCTGACAGAAAAAACAGCACAATACCCATTTCACAAGTAATGCTTTACTCAAATTTCAGTATTAAGTGAGAGCAAATGTCAGAATCCACATAGTGAATAAAACCTTGGGGTCCATACAGTGAGGCAGCTGAGGCTGTGAGGAAGGAGACCAACCGGGGAGACCAACCAGAACAGAGACCACGCGCTGGGCGGGAACAGCCAGGGCATTCATGTCATAACGGATTATGGAAAATTTAATGGCTTAAATAATGTAGATTACCGTTTTGGAGGTCAGAAGTCTACAGTGGATCCCTCTAGACAAAAAAAAAAAAAAAGAAAGAAAAGAAAAGAAAATCAAGGTGTTAGTAACATTTCTTTCCCTGTACTCAGAGATCTCTGATCTCCATGCCAAAGATTTTTGACACTGCATTCAGCCCACTTAGATTATCCAATTTAATATTTGTCATTTTGAACCAACAGGTTAGGAGCTTGAATTCCATCTACAACTTGCTTTCCTCTTTTCCACACAACCTCCCTTATTCACTCAGATGCAGGGGGAGGCATCTTTACGGCCATTAAATTGTTCAGTACACTGAGTACAAAGTACATGAGGACAGCTAGAAAGACCAGAGCCCGCAGAATATGAGGAAAGGGTGACAAAAGACCATACAAGGTGACAAACACTGAGATTTTATTACTACACGTATTACAAAATATCCTTGCTTGTAGGGGCCAGGGGTAAGATCTCAGGGCCTGCCCTGCTGGCCCAGTCCCTGAGGCATGCTGAGATGGCAACTGAGACTGGGCCTGGTGGTACGCACCTTGAATCCCAGCTCTTGGGAGGCTGTAAGCAGGCAGATCACTATGAGTCCAATCTAGTAACGAGGCCCAGAACACCCTGTAGACCCTTCCCTAAAATTAAAAAAAAAAGAAATCTTTGGTTGTTAGTTAAAGAAAGGCAGATCAGTTTTCTCTATTCCAAGCCTACTTCCCATCCTATGTTCCACTAAGAACCTCAGAAGAGGATACCTTATCTAAAAAGATTTAGAAATTTCACATCCCACCTTAATAGCTACACATGCAAATGAAGCTTCTGTCTGTAGGAATGAAGGCTGGGAACAACTAAAGTGGAAGGAGTTTTTCCTCCCTACAAAGGAGGAGGGCAAAACAGTTGAAAGGAGAGGGAAAGTAGCAAAAGAAAATACGTACCGCAAAAAAAAAAAAAAAAAAAAAAAAAAAAGAAACAAAGAAATGTAAGAGATCCTTTGTGAGATCTTTAAGAACAAAGATATCTGATATAGCTTACACAATGTTTTTCTCTCCTACAAATGTAAATTTGGCAGTTTTGCTGTGTATGAGAAGCCCCTCGATGGGCAGTGTTATTACAGGAATCAAGAGCAGTAGCGATGTGCATCTCCGGGAGACATCGCAGTAGAAATAAATGAGAACTGCAGAACAAAAAACTGAGATGATGATTCAGAAGAGTGAAAACTCCAAACTACAAGATCCCATGAGACAGAATAAATTCCATCACCAAAACAACTCAGAATCTTAGGAGCGCCCTTACGGTTAACTTATCCTGCTTCTGAAAGCTGAAAATCCCTTACTGACATCTGGACCACAATTCTGCCCTCTTTGCCTAGAACAGTGTTTATTTTTCCTGATACCTACTTTCAGTAGCATTTCCAACTCTCTAATTCCTTTTGTGCTTCTTACCGGGACCACCATCCATCATTTTAATCCACAGGGATTAAATCAACCAAATAGATGTGGCAAGAAATGGGGTGGGAGGAGTGAACATGTTTGCAAGATCAGCACCAAAGTGGGAACCAGAGCTACCGTGTCCTAAAACAGTTCCCCAGGGATGCGTGTGCAGGACAGCATGAGAGGTACCAGACACTGAGTTGGCTACCTATAGGCTTCCCAATTGCTTTTACAGCCATTGCTTGAATTTTCTATTGTAAAATGAATAGTTAAGCGGTATTTGGTTGCTCTGTTCGGGATAGACTTACGAAGCGCTCAGTAGCTTACTTGCCTGAACTGTTAGCCAAATTGAAATCACTTTGGTGTCTGACACCTCGTTTTTCACGAAGTTTGGAAATGAGATGGAGTGAGAAGACTAGACTTTAAGTCAGAGGGAATTCACAGCTCTGGAGGGAGTGAACAGAAGCCCGCAGCCAGCTCACAGCCCCACCCCCGACCCCCGAAAGGAAACGCTTCCCAATACCTGCATCTTTTAGAAGATAAGCTACATTTTATGTTCCTTAAAATGAAAAAGGCTTGACAAACTCTGCAGGGCTGTACACAACAGCTTGTTTCCTTACATTATCTTCTCCGATTTCCCAGGATTTTATTTCTCCCTTCCATGTTCAGTGCTCTGTTTATCTTGAATCAGAGCAGCTACTCTCCTTAATAGAGTGTCAGAGAGAAACTCTCCAAGCATTTCAGGGGCTTCCAACAAAATGGTCAAAGGAACAGCCGAGGCTTTGTCCTTTGCCTCTAATTCAACAGAGACCTTCTTACTAAGCAACCAAGTGCCTACCCCATAGTCCCCAAGTTGAGACATTACATGGAATGCGGCTGACTGTCTCCTTTAAAGTTATGTAAAGACTGAGAAGGATTGTTACAGTGGTCCGATATATCCTTACATTACTCATAGTTTGCTTCTTTGAGGAGTGGTCAGTTTTGTTACCTATAAAATCATTTTTAAAAATATGATTCATCTGCAGCTTTTATGCTTTCCCATATCACTATCATGTATATAATTTCTGTAAGACAGAACTTGTAGAAAAATCTGTTCTGGAAATTAATACAAATAAATAGTTTTCTCTGAGATTATTTTCAGGAGACCATGTTTTTGGCGACTTCTATTATTTATTTTTTAAGAAGCAGAAAAGGAACAAGAAATAGTGATAAGACAGAGTTTCAAAATGGGCTAGTAGGAGAGCAACAAGAATCAACACACTGAGCATTATTATATTTACAGTAGTTGTTCAGAGTATAAGATATAGGAATGACTGTCCAGAAAATTCAAATTACTGGCACAAAACTTTCCCCTCAGTGAATCAAGAGAAAGCAGCTGTATAAGTTGCTTAGTTGTCTTGTGTGTATATATAATTTTTCCTCTACCCTTTCTTTCTTTTCCCTTTCTCCCTTCACAGTTTTTTCTTTTTCTTCTGATCAGCTTTTTCCCTACTCACATTATCTGTTGTACGTTCAGAATCTTGTTTATTCTTTCTGAGTCTCACACTAGTGAGATGATATTGTGTTTACATGTGTGGGTCTGCTTAATTCACTTACAAGTATGGTCTCACACTGACCTATAAAAATCTCAAGTTTATCTTTCATTATGGCAGAGTAGTATTCCATTATGTTTTTAAAATGTATTTTTTTTATCCATTCCTCAGTTTGTGGGCATTTGGGTAGTTTCCAAGCTTTAGCTATTACAAATTATACTGCTATAAATATCATGCTGCAGTACGCTGCTTTTAATTTTTCTGAGTAAATACACAGACAGAGAATAGCTGGGTCCAATAGGACACTACTCCTAGATTTTAAAGAAATCTTCACACTGATTTCCACAGCAGTTGCTCGACTCTACACTCCCACCAACCATGGAGAAGGGTTCTTTTCTTCCTTGTGCCAGCCAGCGCTGCTTGGCGGTTCCTTTCCTTGTTGATATCTTATTTTCTCCGGAGCGACATGAAATGTTGCAATGTTTTTTACTTTGCATTTCTCAGGAGACTAATAATATTGAACATCGCATCATACATTGATTTGCTATTTGTATTTATTCCTTCATCTGAGAAGTGCCTTACTTACTCTTCTCTCATTGCTGGGGCAAATACCCAACACTCAAAATGAGGGAAGGAAAGGTTTATTTAGCTCACAGGTACTGGAGGTTTCAGTCCATATTCAGCTGGCTCCAAGGCAGAGAGGCACATGGCAGAAAACAGCCTTTCATGATGGCAGCTGAGAGCGAGAGCACAGGGAGAAGGCTAGCAGCTGCTCAAGCAGCTAACTGCTCTTCTTCCCTTACACTGAAATGCAAATCCACATCCACATCCACAATAATCAAGTACAAATTCCAGAAGCTGCGCCATGACGACATGAGGCCTTGCAGGGACACCCATATATAAACCATAACACTATTCTTTCAGCTCACAATGTTTGAATTGGGTCTTTGAATTTTGGGAGTGTGATTTTTTTCAATACCTTTTATGCTCTGAATATAAGCCTTTTGTCTGAGGGACAACTGGCTATAATTTTTCCCACTCTCTCAGTTGTCTTTTCATTTCATTGGGTATTTTTGTTTTTCAAAAGCATTTTCATAATCTGCGATCCCATTTTTTGATTAGTTGCTGTATTTTGCATGTGATCTGGATTTTATATATGAAGTCTCTGCATACACCTATGCCTTCAAGATTTTTACCGATTTTCTCTTATATTTTGTGTTTCTGTCTTAATATTTATGCATTTAATCCACGTTAACTTTAGTTTACTCCACAAAGACAGCTATGGGTCTAGTTAGACTTTGGCATGCAGACAGTAAGGTTTTCCACCACCACTTATTACAGAAGCTAACTTCCTGTTAGTGAACATGTTTGTGCACTTTGTCAAACGAAAAGGTGACTTACTGTGTTTGGAGTTGTGCCAGCATCTTCTATTCATTTCCACTGATCCTCAGGTCTTTTTTTTTCTTTTTTTCAATACCATGCAGATTTTATCACAGTAGCTTTGTAGTGTAATTTCAAGTAATTGTGATGCCTCTTGACTTGCCTTTGTTGTCCAGAATACTTTTTGCTGTTCTTCTGGTTCCAAATGAATTTTAGGAATATTTTCTCTAGTTAGTGAGATATGCTAATTGTATTTTGACTGAGATTGCATTAAATCTGTTTAACAGTTTTGGGAGCAGGGTCATTTTCACTACGTTGGTTCTTTGTATTCATAAGCAAGAAGTACCTCTTCAATTTCATTTTTGGAGTAATTATAATTTTGAGGTGTTAATTTTTACTGCACCAATCTTTTATGTACTTTGTTAGATTGATTTCTTTTCCGTTTTTTTTTTTTTTTTTTTTTTTTTTTTTTTTTTTTTTTTTTTTTTTTTTTTTTTTTTTTTTTTTTTTTTTTTTTTTTTTTTTTTTTTTTTTTTTTTTTTTTTTTTTTTTTTTTTTTTTTTTTTTTTTTTTTTTTTTTTTTTTTTTTTTTTTTTTTTTTTTTTGTGGATCTGGGGTCCAAACTCACGACCTTTCAATTGCCAGTCAGCTATCCTCCCGGTTCCCCATTAGATTGATTTCTCAGTGTTTCATTTTTTAGATGATGTTACAAAGGGTGTGCTTTCCCTAATTTCTCTGTGAGTTTATTGCTTGTGTGCAAGAATGCTGACTTTGCATCCAGCTGCACTACTGAATTTGGTTATTAAATCTATTAGTCTTTTGGTGGAGTTTTTGGGCTCTTCTATGTAGGGTATGATGTCATCTGCAAATAATGATGATTTAACTTCTTCCTTGCCTATCCTTATTCCTTTCTCTTATCTAATTACTCCGCCTACTATTTCCAGAACTATATTGAATAGAAGTGACCTGATTTTAGAATGAAAGCTTTCAGGTTTTGACCATTTAGTATTGATTGTCACAGATGGCTTTTAAGATTAAGATTATTGAATTAAGATAAAAACCATCTATAACAATTTCCTGTAGGGTTTTTTATCATGAGTGTGTTAGACTTCTTCAGATGCTTGTTCTGCATTTATTAAGATGATCATAACATTATTGCATGTGGTTCTATTAATATGGCATATTGTATTTATTGTTTTGCATGTGTTGAACCATGCCTGAATCACTGGTATGAATCCAGTTTAGTCATAGTATATAATCTTCTTGATGATTTGCTGCATTCTGCTTGCTAGAGTCTTAAGGAGGATTTCTGCATCTATGTTCATTAGGGAGATTGTCCTGCAGTTTTCTTTTTTGGTGGGTTCTTCTCTGGTTTTTGAATCAAGATAATGTCACATCTTGCCTTCAGAAGTGATTTTGGAAGTACTGCTTCTCTTTCAATTTCCTTAAAGAGTTTCAGCATTGATATCATTAATTTTTTTGCTACATTCCATGTAGATTTCATCTGTGAATCCGTCAGGGGCTGGGATTTTCTTTCTTGGAAAAATTTTAACTACATTTTCTTTTTTAGTGTATGTATATGTGTGTGTGCGTGGTGTGTGTGTGTGTGTGTGTGTGTGTGTGTGTGTGTGTGTGTGCAGGGTCTCACTATGCAGCTCGAACTCATAATGATCCTTCTGCTTTCAGTGTGCACCTCTATGCCTAGACTTAGTGGTGGACTCAGCATGCCTACAGGTGGGGCTGGCACAGCATGCAGTACCAGGGATTGAACCCTGGACCTGAGCTTGCCTAAGCAGGCATGTAGCCCACTATGCTACCTCATCAGCCCTTTCAATTACATTTTCTGTTTTTAATTACATTTTCAATTTCCTTAGCTGATATTGGGTTATTTAGAATTTTTACATCTTCTTAAGGTCATATGACACATATAAAGACCTTAAATAACTATACTCAGTAAGTGCCAAGTGGAGTTAATAGAACAGGACATCCTCCAAAATCAAATGGCATTACATATCCTGACAGCAACACAGGGGAGTGGCGGGGTTACTTGTGTTATTATGAAAACTAAATGTTGTGTCTACATTCCTGACACTCTGCTAATGTCTCAGTGGCTGTTCAATATATTAAATAACAGAGGGTTGGCAAGATAGTTCAATGGACAAATATCCTTCTTAAGCAAGTGCAGAGACCTGGGTTTGATCCCCTGCACTACATGCCACACCAGCTCAATTACCCAGGTGTGCTGAGTCATAGAGTCTGGGGCGGGGCACCTACCTGTAATCCCATCACTGGGGAGGCTAAAAGCAGTAGGATCAGTATGGGTCTGAGCTGTGTAATGAGGCCCTGTACCAAATACATTAATGAAATTATATATATATATATATATAATATATTAATAACATAATATGTAATATAATAATATTAATAATTATATATTATATATATTGTGCATATATATTAAAAATGAATGCAGTATATATAAATAAAAGATCAGTAACATGTCAAACTCAAAATTTCTCTGGAGTTTACCCTTATTATCTTTATAAAAATCATTACTATCTCCTCTTGGTAGAAATTGTTGCTGACTGCATTCATATTTATTTTATTGATATTATTATTTGCCCCATACATACTTAATTGTTTCTTTGGCTTTATCTCTTTCAGACCCAAAGCTATATGTCTACCCATGATAAACATGCCTGGGGTCTACCGAAGGCTTTTAGATAAATCCTCTGGAGAGTGTCTTTGACTGCTGATCAATAACTACAATGCCTTTCAGCCTAAAGAAACCAAAGAGGTCAGTCATCATTCATTATTCCTTCATGGTAGTTTGGGTTACTTCTTCAGATGGAGAAATGGTGTAGATATCTGAGTTAGACAGAAATATTATGGGCAATCAGTCAGGGTGAGGCCCTTGAAGGACCAAATATGGACAATAAGGTACCTTGCAACTGTGGGAGAGGCAGGCACTCCTGCTGTGTGCCAGACCTCAAGACAAACAGTTAAACAAATTCAGCCTTATACTTTCATAGGGATAGATATCAGCAATTGATATTCTATATAGTCTTTTTTTTCTTTATTTTTGTCTTTTTTTTTTTTTTTTTTTTTTTTTTTTTTTTTTTTTTTTTTTTTTTTTTTTTTTTTTTTTTTTTTTTTTTTTTTTTTTTTTTTTTTTTTTTTTTTTTTTTTTTTTTTTTTTTTTTTTTTTTTTTTTTTTTTTTTTTTTTTTTTTTTTTTTTTTTTTTTTTTTTTTTTTTTT
>PVJA010020790.1:0-36487 GCA_004027025.1 Myocastor coypus | reverse complement strand
CCAGGCTGGTCTCGAACTCGCACCAATCCTCCTGCCTCAGCCTCCCAAGTGCTGGGATTACAGGCGTGAGCCACCACGCCCGGCAAGGCCCTATTCTTATGACCCAATTTATTTTAATTGTTATTATTAAAGATTGAGCTTTATTGAGCAAGAGAGATAGTTTAATGGCATAAGTGCCTGCCTAGTAAATGAAAGGTCCCGAGTTTGAACCCTGGTGCAGGGGGAAAGAAAAAAGGATTGAGTTTTGTTTTCTTGGAAATGTATTAAAGAAAAAATGTGGTAGAAGTATACAGAAGTAAACATATATGTATGTGTATCAAGAGTGGGGCCTAAGAAAATTGAGTAGAAATTTAATTACAACATTTAGATATTAAATATGAAGTGTGCACAAAAAAACTCATTCTATTTTCCATATGATTGAAATTTTTATAATATTTTGTTGGAAAAATTAAAGGCTTACAAATACCTTTATTTTAGTAGATTGCTATCAAATCAATTGTAAGGAGATCAATCAGCTGTGCTTTATAGCCAAGCATGGTGGCACACACCTGTAATCCCAGCACTTGAGAGGCTGAGGCAGGAGGATCAGTGCAAGTTCGAGATCAGCCTGGGCTACAGAAGTGAGCTTAAGGCCAGTCTGAACTGAAATAGTAAGACCCTGTCTCAAAAAGACCAAAAAAAAAAAATCAACTGTACTTCGAGTGAAACTAATTTTTTATTTTATTTATTTATTTATTTTTTTGTGGAACTGGGGATCGAACTCAGGACCTTGCACTTGCCAGGCAGGCACTTGTGCCCCTGAACTATCTCCCCAGCCCCTGGAAACTCATTTTTAACACTTATTTTTTTCTTCTGTATTTACGACAAGGCCTGCAGGTTGTACAGGGATTACAGGGGCGTGCCACCAAGCCCAGTCCCCATCACCATCTCAGCACGCTCAGGGGGGCAGGGCCAGCATGGCTTGCTGGATGAAACTCTGGCTGTTGTGTCTGCCTAAGCAGATGCTTCAGTCCACTGAGCTATCAGGCCGGCCTTCATTTTTAACACTTAAGAGGAATTCATTACTTGCTTCTTTACAGAGAGAATAGATATCTAGATTTATAGAAATATTTTCTCAATTGTAATTCATTTTCTTGATATACAAACTTTTTTTTTTTTTTTTTTTTTTTTTGTGGGACCAGGGTTCGAACTCACGACCTTGCACTTGCCCAGCAGGCACTTGTGCCTCGGAGCTATCTCCCCAGCCCCTTTATTTACAATTTTTTTTTTTTTTTGTTTTTTGTCTTGATATACAAACTTTAAGAGTCTTATGCTTTATGGAGTGAGCTAGCCAGGCAATTGATTTTGTTTACATACAAATTTTAATATATTCAATGCCCTGACTCATACTTTTTAATTATAGTCTTACATTAGATCAGCAGTTCTCAAGTTGTGGGTCTCAACCCTGGCGGGGGTCGAACGACCAAAACACAAGGGTTGCCTAAAGCCATCGGAAAATGTTATTTATTTGGAATTACAGTTTTGAAGTAGCCACCAAAATTTTTTGGTTTGGGGTCACTGCAACATGAGGAACTGAAAAAAAAAAAAAAAACATGAGGAACTGTATTTTGGGGTCATGGCATTAGAAAGGTTGAGAACCACTGCATTAGATCAACTTGAATGAGATTAGAGCCATATCCCATGTGTATCAAGAGTGGGGAGGGGCCAGGGAGATAACTCCATGGCACAAGTGCCTGCCTTGCAAGTGCCTGCCTGGCAAGTGCAAGGTCATAAGTTCAAACCCTGGTACAAAAAAAAAAAAAAAAAAAAAAAAAGAGTGGGGCTTAAGATTTTGCTATAGCTATATACTTTATGAAAGAAGTATAGATAGCCCCCAAAACAATAAAAAGTTATTTATAAGCATGAGTTTTTTAAAAAAAGAAATGAAAGAAGACTAATTACTTTTTAATATCTCATCTCCAAATGAGGTCACAAAGGGGGATTATGGCTCTAACGCACAAATTCTGGGGGACACATTTATTTTAGATTAGTCACCAAACCCCACTGGTATGCACTATAGTTTTGTACTCTTCATTGCTTTCCATTTGTACAATAATCTTATTTTATTTTCTGGTACTTGGAATTGAACTCATGGCCCTATGCCACTGAGCTATCTCTCCAGCCTTATAGAATAATTTGCCAGTTTAACTTTGCTTTTTTTTTTTTTTTTGTCTTTTTGAGACAGGGTCTCACTGTGCAGTTCAGGCTGGCCTTGAGCTCACTTTTGTAGCCGAGGTTGGTCTCGAACTCACACCGATCCTCCTGCCTCAGCCTCCCGAGTGCTGGGATTACAGGTGTGTGCCACCATGCCCAGCTATTAACTTTGAAAAGAAAACACACTCTTGTTCCTAATGGTCTGTGTGAGACTGAGATGTCAATTAAAGCAACAAATTACAATGGACCTAGTGCAGAAACAGATGTGAGGATCTTGCTGGTGTCTATCAAGATGGACATTAAAGAGATGTGCGGGCTGGGTGTGACGGCACGTGCTTGTAATCCCAGCACTTGGGAGGCTGAGGCAGGAGGATCACTTCAAATTTGAGGTCAGCCTAGGCTACATAGTGAGTTCAAAGCCAGCTAAAACTATATAGTGAAATGTTATCTCATAAAACCAAACCCAGAGCCAAAACAAAACAAACCAGAAAAAGAAATTTGCAAAAATCTTTGCTTTAAAGATAACTTTAAATAAAAGTAGGGCCCGGCGGGATGGCTCAGTGGTCTAAAGTGCCTGCTTAGGAAAGCTTGGGTGGCTTCAGGGACTGTGGTTCGATCCCTGGCACCACATGCTGCGCCAGCCCTGCCCTTGGGGCGGGTTGAGCCGGCCATGAAAATGAGTGAATAAACAAAGGTTCTGAAACAAGAAAAAAATAAATAAAATAAATAAAAGTATGTGAGGTTATGCATGTAAAAATGTGTAGATATTTTAAAATTTTCTAAGTTTTAATTACCATATTTAAACAGTATTTACATTTACTATAGTCTTTAAGTTTACGCAGTACTTAATTTTAAATACTGATAAGCAGTAATCACGTAAAAGTTCTATGCCATCTTTTCCAGATCAGAGCATAAATGTGTCCTAAGAAGTTTCACAACCACTCATGTAGGGCAATTTACCTCAGTTTGACTTCTTTTAAAATTCATCGAAGCCAAAAAAAAAAAAAAATTCATCGAAGCCAAATACTATGGATATATATATATATATATATATATATATATATAGTAACAATCTTATTTTAATGTTTTTAAAAATGTTTATAAATATCCAGCTTCTCAGAATTCTCTTGGAATCTGGGTTAGTCTATTTCTGGCAAAACTTTTACAAGACTATACTTTGACAGACACTATGTATACGCGTCAAGTATATATCACATGACCTTGCCCTCACCATTACCCTCAAACATGGCTTCCAAACGCCTCTTGCACGCCGACCATAGTATGGGCCTACTTGTGCGTAGGCGCCACCCCGACCTCACGTCGGGATCTTTTAGCTAGGTCGGCTGGGAGGAAGGCCCGTAGGCAGCTCGCTCTCCGGTAAGCAGCCAGGACAGCGAGAACAGGAGTGGACCGGAAGTTCCGCGCCCTCGATGTCTGGTGGGGGGATCCGTTAGGCGCAGACGCCGGAAGTGGCGAGTCGGCGGGTGTAAAACGGAACTCCCGGTGTGAGCGTCCCCTCGGCGGCAGCGACATGGAACCCGCGGCTGCGGAGCTGTACGACCAGGCCCTGCTGGGCATCTTGCAGCATGTGGGCAATGTCCAGGACTTCCTGCGCGTGCTCTTCGGCTTTTTGTACCGAAAGACCGACTTCTATCGCCTGCTGCGCCACCCAACTGACCGCATGGGCTTCCCGCCTGGCGCCGCGCAGGCCCTGGTGCTGCAGGTGAGGCAGGGGGCAGAGGCGATCTCGGTCCCGGCCCCGCTCGGTCCCCAAGCGCCCTGCCGGCTGCGCCTCGACCCTGGGCGCCCGCTGCAGCTGCTTCTCTGCCCTTGTCGCTTCCCCCAGAATTGCGGCGTTGACCCTGCGCAGGTCACTGCGTGAGATGTGAAGCCCGATCAGACATCCAACAGCTCCGCTGTGGGAGCAGCCGGGCCCTCCACCGAGCTCACGCGGGTTGCTGTGGAGGGCCCGGGCTGGGGGTTGAAGGAGGAGAGGAGTGGTGTTCCCACAGGTCGCCACCTGTGCGCCCAGAGCTGCGTGGCTTTTCAGGTGGCCATACGAGGCTTTGTACTGATCGGTGGGTGTGGCCGCTCTTTTCGTTGTGACTTCCCAGGTCGGAGACCTGGTCGTGGTGATTAAATTTACACTTGGATGTAAATCTGGGCCTCCCAGGCTGCATTTTTTTTTTTTTTCTGTTTTAAGCTCTGTTAATATTTATTTAATGAAGTTGATTGGGTACTTTTGAATTTTGTAGTAAATAAGCATTTATTTTACCTTTTCAGCTGCTACAGGTGATATGGATGTTTAAATAAGTGTCTCTACTTGTGACATTTACAGGTAAAGAAAAACATAGATGGTAAGAAAACTCTGCAGGGCCATTTATGTGATAGTGTAAGTGAAATGACAGGAAAGTAATAGAGATGATAGTTGAAAAATTGAGACATTTTCGTGGGAAGGGTGGATCCTGATGAGATTGAAAGCAAGTATCCAGCTGAGCTGATGCTGTTTGTAGGAGCCTGAGGAGAAAGAAATTTTGTTGATAACTCGTGCAGGTCTCTGGCGCCTATAAAGTGCTTCATGTTACTGTCTGAAGTGTCGCTGGAGGCTGTGCCATGATCAGGTGTTACTTTAGCCAGTGCCTGCAGGAACTTAGGACAGTTTGGAGGGATCTAGCTTCAAAACTGACGGTCATTCCTTGTTTGTATCAATGGCTCAAGTGCCCTGTGAGTGATCAGAGAGCTGTCAGGTCCTTTAGTGCAGGATCTTACTGCACTTGGATGGTGTCTGGCTGCGGGATGTTCAGTGTCTTGGTTAAATGATTGCCCAGGACACAGAGCTAGTTCATCATGGCTGGAACTCAAAACTTCACTTTTGCTTCTCACAGATCTTTCTGCTCTGTCCTTTAACTGCTCCTTTGTAGGGCAAAAATACTTTTGTCTAGGCCCGCATCCCCTTAGGGGTTTTTCTCTGTTCCTTATTCCATGGGATAAGGCTTCCTGTGGAGCCCTCACATGAGAGAGGGTCTTTGGGGTCTCTCAACACCAGTGGAGGGACCTTGCATAGGAGGACTGGGTTGCTGCTTCCTGGAGCTGGAACGCTTCCCCTGGGTATCTTGGGGAGGTGTGGGGACATTGGCGTGGTTAGTGTCAGGCATCTCACGTTTGTCTGCCAGATGCTGGGGGCTCACACAGCCTGTCGGGGCTGTGTCACGGACCCTCAGCCGGAATGATGGGTGTGCAAATTGGGTCTCTTTCTGTAATGTAAAATTATTTTAAGAGACGTCATTTCGATTGAGGTGCCCTTTGTTACAGTTGATAGTTCTGTTTATCCTGGAATCCAATTTGAGAAGTGCTGCTTAGTAAAGTCTCTGATGAGAGCCTGTAGAATTGCTGTATCCTGTTCCTCCTGTAACTCGCTATGATGTCTTGGGAGAGCCACCGCTGCTCTTGGCAGCCAAGAACGTGAGTGATGGCTCTTGACATCTCTTCCAGCCCAGGAATGTGACTGGACTAAGTCCAGAGAACATGCTCGCATCCATGGGGGTGGTAGTGACTGAGAGCTCTTGGGTACTGTGGAGGTGGGTCAGAGGAGGCTGGGGTGCCTAGGAACAGCAGGTGTGGGGGGCCTGTGTTAAAAGCCTCAGGGTCCGAAAGGGAGCCCTGCTTGCTTTGCTCGTGGAGGTAGGTGAAGATCAGGGCTATGGGCATGGGTGGGGTGGCTCTGTGTGTGCAGGTAGCAAATGAGGGCTTCAGGTTTCTGAGGTTTAACCTTTTTGGACTCCATTTTCCTTTGCCTGTATCGCCTTTTGCTCTTTTCTGTGTTGGATGTAATTTTTACTGTTTCCTTTCACTTGGCAATGCTGGACAGGTTACCTAACCTTTCCAAGCCTTACTTTTCCTCATCTTTGCAGTGTTAATGCTGCCTTTCACAGGATTCATGTGGGGAGGTTGGGAGTGTTTGTGGAAGCATTTGGCACAGTTCCTATGTCAGCGCTCATCTTCGGTTCCTTTTCTTCCTGGGCAGCGCACAGGCACTGTTCCTGGATCCCTGCTGCTTCCTAGCCCTCCCACCAGTTCCCACGTTGACCTCTAGCCTTGCACCTTTCGCTGCTGCAGGCATTTTTGCTGCCTTTATTTTTGAGAAAGGGTCTCACCATGTAGTTCAGTCTGGATTTGAACTCACTGTAGTGTAGCTCAGGCTGGCTTCAAACTGGTGCCTTAGCTTCCTGAGTTCTGGGATTGCAGGTGTGCACCACCATTCCTGGCTCACGCTGAGGACAGGACTGGCACAGCATGTGGTGCTGGGGATTGAACTGCAGTTCCACTGCGCTTGCCTAAGCTTGCCTAAGCAGGTGCTTTAGCTTGCTGAGCTATCTCATGAGCTCCCTGCCTCTTTATTTTTTAATTTTATTTGGTACAGGGTCTCACTATGCAGCTTGGACTCGTAGTGATCTTCCTGTTCTCAGGTTTCCCAACACTTGGTCTTAGTGGCTGTCTCAGTGTGTCTGGAGGTGGGGCCGGTGCCGGGATTGAACCCTGTTGCCTGCTCTTGCCTAAGCAGGTACCTAGTCCCCTGAGCTATTCACTAGCTCTCTTGCTGCTTCCTGATCAGTCTACTTCTTAGCATTCCTCTAGTGGTCGATTTCTTCAGGGGCCCCTATGGAGGCTTCACATCCTGAGTCCCACTGCGACCCCTTCCTTCTCCTTAGATTTGTTTCACTAATAATGTCATTCCCACCCATGCCTTGACAGGTCACCAGGGGATCCCCCATGTCTCTCTTGTCTTAGGGCTGTCATGTGTAGGGTTGTCTTGACTATACTTTTCTTGCTGAAGAAGTCCTAGGACTTTCACAGGTACCACGATGTCCCAGAAAAGGCTGAAGACTTGCCCACACACCCAGTGTCAGGTTCTTGGAAGGCAGTGCTGTCCCTTTGAGTTCTGTGTTCCCTGTACACTGTTGGTGCTTGGTGAACAATTGTGGGATTGAACACTCCTGGCTCCCCTTTGCCCTCATGGTGTGGGAAGGGAAGTGGCCACCTGGGGAGGCAAGTGGGTTTTGTGGATTCAAGTTCAATTACATTTTCACCTTTGTTTTTGGATCTGAATTGTTCACAAGCCATGGTATTGGGACCATGTGTTGCTTATATGTAAGCAAGACTAGGCCTGTAAACATGATGATAGTTAAGACTGTCTAGGGCTGGGGATATAGCTCATTGGCACAGTGCCTAGCTAGCAAGCACAGGATTCTGGGTTCGATTCCCAGTACCAAAAACAAACAACAACAACAACAACAACAAAAACTGTCTAGCTGTGTGTCCTTTAGGTATGTAACTACTGTTAGCTTTGGGTAGTTTGTTTTTGACTTTGGAGCTTTTCTATGGAAGATTTTCCTATAAGCTTTTGGTAAAGTTACAATGCCTTTGCATTTTGCAAAGTTTCTTTTTGTTGTTCGCTACTTTTAAATTCTGTACCTACCAGATTCTGCATTTCTCAAGAATGTGTGGTGCAGCACTGGGCAAATGAACTGATTGCTGGATTGCTGTTTGATTTTAGGTATTCAAAACCTTTGATCACATGGCCCGTCAGGATGATGAAAAGAGGAAGAAAGAACTTGAAGAGAAAATCAAAATAAAGGAAGAAGAGGAGGCCAAGGTGGGGGCGTCCACTGCTACTGAGAAGGAACTGGTCCCAGTCCCAGACCAAGAAATAGAGATTGACTCTGCTGCAGAGTCGACTGGGACTCAGGAGATGGAGAAGGTGCAGCCACTGGGCCCACAGGTGGCCAAGCCTGAGGGGGCCCAGGGCTTGGAGAAAGAGGTATCAGGAGCCATTGCCGGTGCTGCAGAAGCCCCTGCAGAACCCCTGGAGCTCCCCAGGTAGGAATTGTTCCTTGATAGCCTCTCTCCCCTGGCATCTGGTGGTTGAGTTTGTTAGTAGTTAGTCTCACTTTGTGAAACCCTGGTTCTTTATCGTAGCATTATTTAGTTCCACCTTTGTAGTTTGAAGTCTTGGGTCCTTCAGTTGTATGACATGGGGACTCAGCTTCGGTTTTCTGCTTTTTCTCATCATGAGGCACAGTAATGGTCTGTGCACTGACATGAGGGCTCCCCAAGATCTCACATTTGTGTGTAGGGTTTCAGCATCTCCATTTTCCTTCTTTCTTTCTCTCTCTTTCTTTCTTTCTTTCTTTCTTTCTTTCTTTCTTTCTTTCTTTCTTTCTTTCTTTCTTCCTTCCTTCCTTCCTTCCTTCCTTTCTGATACCAGGTCAAACCCAGCATCTTGTGCTTGTCTGGCAGGCATCTCTTGTTTTTTTTTTCATACCAGAGGTTGAACCCAGAATCTTGTGCATAGCATCTTGATTTTTTATGTTTTTTTTTTTTTCTTTTCCTGCCAGGGTACACTAGAGTGTGTGCCCAGTGTCCAACGGGTGTGTAACTACAAAGGCCTGGATTCTCAGATGTAGTGACTTGGGCAAATAGAACTTTTTCTGTGATCCTGACTCATAGAGTTCTTGTGATTTTATTTTTATTTACTTATTTACTCTTGGATTTATTTATTTTTTGTTTGTTTATTTTTATGGCTGGCTCAGCCTGCCCTGAGGGAAGGACTGGTGCAGCATGTGGTGCCGGGGATCGAACCGCGGTCCTTGCAGCCACCTGCAGGCGCTTTAGACCACTGTGCCATCCTGCCGGGCCCGGATTTATTTATTTTTGAGACAGGAACTCTATTCTAGGCTTTTTTAAAAAAAATATTTACACACACACACACACACACACACACACACATATATGCATATATATATATATATATATATATATATATACACATACATATATATATTTAGCATAGGGTCTCGCTACATAGCTCTAATTTATAGTGATCCTCCTGTTTTTAGGTTCCCCAGTGCTGGGATTACAGGTGTGCGCCACCATACCTGGTTTCAGTGGCTGGCTTAGTGTACCCCAGGGTGGGGCTGGCACAGCATGTGCTGCCCGGGATCAAATCCTGGTCCTGGTCCCTGTGCTTGCCTAAGCAGACCCTTAGTTCACTGAGCTATCTCGCCAGCTTTTCTAGGCTGCTTTTGGGCTCATGATGTTCCTCCTGCCTCAGCCTTCCAAGTGCTGGGATTACATTGCCATATCTAATCTCTTGTGCATTACATATGAACCAAAGGCTAGATAGCTATTGCATGGCAGAGCTACATTAGCACACGGGGTTTCCTTGACTCAAGTCATATTCTGTGCTTGGACTGATGTTCAGAACATGTTTCCTAGATACTCTTCAGGGGACCCACTGTTCTCCCTTCAGTCAGAGCAGGAGGCACTGGCAGTATCTGGAGCACAGCTGTGATCGTGGGGTGTGCTTCTTAGAAAATTTGTGTTTTTTTTTTAAGGGGTTGGCACCCCAAGCCTTCTACTTCCTGTCTGTTCTTCCCACTCCTACCACTATCTGAGCGATTTTCATGGAATATTTCAGTCTTATTCCAGTTAACAATTTAGAATGAATTATAAAATAAAGAGTAGGTGCTGGGCATGGTGGTGCATACCTATAATCCTAGCACTTGAGAGGCCGAGGCAGGAAAACTGCTGTGAGTTCAAGGCCAGACTGAACCTTATAGTGAAACCCTGTTTCAAAAAGACCTCCAGAAACAACACCCCCCCCCCCAAAAAAAAAGAGAGAGAATGGGGGAAAATAAGTCAGATAAGTTCTGACTACAGTCTAAAGTTTCAGCTAAATAATGATGTTTTTTAAAAAAAGAAATAATGGTATCTCAGTTACTTTTTACTTGTTGCTGGGACAAATACCCGACACTCAAAATGAAGGAAAGAAAGGTTTATTTAGCTCACAGTTACTGGAGATTTCAGTCTATATTCAACTGGCCCAAGGCTGAGTGGAACAGGGCAGAGAGCATCCAGTTCATGGCGGTGGAATAGCAACAATTACGACAGAGGCAACCGACCAACCAGGGCAGCAGAGAGCAACAGCGCTAGTCTGTCTCTCTGTCTCTCTTTATATTACATTCAGGCTCTCCACCTCAGCCTATCTGCTTTAGGCTACACCCATAATCCTAGAAGTACGTAAAACACATAATCCCAGGGATCATGGATCAAGTCTCAAACTCTACATCAGTACTAAATCATATAATCCCAGTGACTCACCAGTCAAGTCTCAGTCTATAGAAGTCCCATGACTGCATGAGGCTTTGGGGGGACAGCTAGACATAAACAATAACAAGTGGGGTTCAGAGAAAACTGTTGTTGGGTATGGGCAAAACAAGTTGGTAGAGAAGGGAAGAAGATGTTGAACATAGGTTTCTGGAAGAAAAGGCAGTGAAATAGGTTTTGGGGTCCGAAAGTGAAGGGAGGAATAAGGTAGAGTGATCTAGTGTTTCCTTAACTTCAAGAGTTTTGTTAAAGACAATATGCAATGTGTTAAGTAGTGTATCTGTCCTACTAACCTGTTATGAAACTGTTTCACTGCTATTTTTTCTCATTAATATTAATAAAAAATTATATAGATTTAATTTTTAAATGGCTATCACTAGTAGTTTAAGTTGTAAGTGAATACCAAAGCAGGAAAAAAAAAGAAAACTTTGTTAATATTTGCTGTAGAGCAGACCCAGTGAGAAATTCTTTCAGCTTTTGTTGTTGGAAAATGTCTTTGTTTTATTATTTCTGAGGATGTTTTTGTTGAGCATAAAATTTTAAGTTGACACTTTCCCTCCCAAACATTTTAAAGAATGTCATTGTGTTGTCTTATAGCTTGTGTTGCTTCTAATAAAAAATTTGTGATGAAGGGCCTGCCTCCCTCCATTTACCACTAGTTTCAGTCCTTCTTGATTTGCTCTGGTGGTTTGGTTAAGGTTAATAGGTGCTTTTCTCTTTGTGCTTCTTTTGGGATAATTTCTAGTGTCCTATATATATATATATATATATATATATATATATATATATATATATATATTTATTTATTTTATTTTATTTTAGGGAAGGGTCTACAGGGTGTTTAGGGTCTCACTACTAGATTGGACTTGTAGTGATCCGCCTGTGCACAGCTTCCCAAGAGCTGGGTAGTGTTCTGTCTTCAAATTTGCTATCTTTCCTTATTTTTATTTTTATTTGGCTATCTTTCTTCCTTTAGTGTATAATCTTTAAATTCATCCGGTGAATTTTGGGTTCAGATACTATTTTGCAGTTTGGTAAATTCCTTTGACTTTTTTTTAATAGTTTTGATTTTTGCCTTTGTTTTTTCCCTTTAAATTCTTTTATTTATATCTGTTTAAAATCTTTGCTGGGCGTGGTGGCTCACGCCTGTAATCCCAGCACTCGGGAGGCTGAGGCAGGAGGATCGGTGCGAGTTCAAGACCAGCCTGGGCTACAAAAGTGAGCTCAAGGCTAGCCTGAACTGCATAGCGAGACCCTGTCTCAAAAAGACAAAAAAAAAAAAAAAAATCTTTATCTGCTGAGTCCATTTTATATATATAAAACGGTCGGCTCAGCCTACCCTGGGATGGGGCTGGCATAGCATGTGGTGCTGGGGATTGAGCCATGGTCCCTGTGGTTGTCTAAGCTTGCATAAGCAGGCACTTTATACCACTGAACTATCTCACCAGCCCCCAAGCCGAGTCCATTTTCTGTCACTGTTTTATTTATATATTGAATTTATTTTTATGTGTTTAGTACAGGGTCTGCAGAGTCTCACTACACAGATGGGACTTGTGATCTTCCTGTTTTCAGCCTCCCAAGTGCTGGGGTTATGGGCGTGTGCCACCACACCCAGTCTCATTCGCAGTCTTAGCGCATCCAGGGACGAGACCAGCACAGCACACTGTTTTGTGTTTTGTTCATTGAATTGTATTCTGATGTTGGAATAAAATCTTCTTCTTTATTATCTGGTGAATCTTGATTGGATATTATACATTATACATAGTATGTGTTCAGTCTTTTGGATTTCGTTTTCTTTCTGTAAAGAATTTGCTTGTTTTAGGCAATTAATTTGTTTGCAGGTCATCCTCATCTTTTATTTATTTATTTATTTTTCTTTTTTTCTTTTTTTTCTCATCTTTTAGAAACTTGTTTTTAATCTTTGCTAGGGTATGTGCATGATATCATTTGTTTTTAGGCTAGTTTAACCTTACTTATAATACATGAGCTTGTTATATGTCTTTTGAATTCTCAAGGTTATAGGTATTTATCCTTTGGACTTCCCTGGGCTACATAAGTGAGGAGATTGTCATGGGGACATATAAGATATACAGTATTCTTAATATATCTAAGTAACAAAACTGTGCCATCATGCCTGACTTACTGTTTTATAAAATACCACAGGCCAAGTTAAACAAATAATAAAACTTACGTTTCTGCTTAATAATATGCTCTTTCTTTATAAGCCCACAATGTTTATTTAAGTTGAAATACAGTTATTGGTCATTGCTGGTTTTGTTCTAGAGTCACATAAGTGCATGAGACATCTGTTGTTACACTTGGGTTTTGATCCTACCATCTGTGTTCTAGGCTCAGGAGACATAGTCAGTGCTGTAGTCCATTCTCCCATCCACTGCGCAGTTGTTGCTTAGTGAGTTGGCACTGGAGCACTGCAGCATCAAGTCATGAAAGATAGTGCTGAAAATCACGTCAAGGTAAAAGCTTAGAGCTCTGCAGGTCTGCAAGCTGCCCTGTCCAGGGCTGCATGAAGCTGGTGGGTTGTACCTGTCTGCCAATGGCGTGCAGTGAGGTCTGCCTATCCTGGCTGGTGGAAAGTTGGCCATCTCTGCCCTGTGTGAGCTCAGGTCTGTGTCTTAGGAGTTTCTTCTATGTCCTACCTCTGCAGAGTGTGTCCGGCCATGCTCAAGGGAACCCTGAGCATCTTCCTAGATTTCTCTCTGTATGCAGCTTGCTATTAAAATCATCACATAGGAGGATGGAGGTTGATGTATAGACGTAGTCATCTGTCTTCATTTATGCTGCTGCAACTAAACACCTTAGCCTGGGTGGGTTGCAAACACCAGAAGTTTATGGTTCATGGTTGTGGAGGTTGGGACCTGAGATCAGGTTACCGCCACAGGCAGTGTCTCCTCGCCATGTGCTCACACGGTAGAGGCTGAGCGGGTGCTGTGAAGTCTCCTGGGGGGCATGAAGCCAAGTCATGGAGAGCCCTCTTGGCCTGATCACATTGCCTTGTGCTTAGGATTCAGCTCAGGACTTTGAGAGTGTGTGTGTGTAGAAGCATAAACTTTGAGTCTGTAGCATTGTGCACTTTAGGGTTATTTATTCCAGCATTACCTCAGCAAAATTTTGGGAGAATTCTGAACTTTCATAGAAAAGGAATGATTAAATATAGGCACGCCTAGAGATCCAATGGTTTTGGTTTTCTGTCTGAAAGCTAAGAAGTCCTGACTAGTAGAGTTCTAGGCTACTACAATAAAGAGAAAATTGCAGCCAGGCATGGTGGCTCACGCCTGTAATCCCAGCACTCGGGAGGCTGGGGCAGGAGGATCGGTGTGAGTTCGAAACCAGCCTGGGCTACAAAAGTGAGCTCAAGGCTAGCCTGAACTGCATAGGGAGACCCTGTCTCAAAAAGACCAAAAAAAAAAAAAAAAGAGAAAATTGCAATAAAATGAATCACAGGATTTTTTAAATTTCTCAGTGCATAGAAAGTTATGTTTATTATGCTGTAGTATATTAAGCATTCCATACATTATATTGAAAAAAAAAAACAATGTACATGCAGTCTTAGTTATTTGTTTTTCATTAATGAGACAAAATACCTAACACTTAAAGTTAAAAGAAGAAAGATTTATTGTAGCTCACAGTTTGTAGGGATTTCAGTTCATAATTGGCTGGCCCCAAATCCAGTGGAATGGCAGAGGGACACTGCAGAGGAAAAACAGTTCTTGGCAGGCAGAAGGCAGGACAGCAGTGAGGTAGCAAGCCAGGTCAATAAGCAGCGACATTCTTTCTGCCCCATGTATTTTTTTTTTATTTTTTGGTGGTACCAGGGATCGAACTGAGGACCTTGCGCTTGCCAGGTAGGCAAGCATTTATTCCACTAAGCTATCTCCCTGGCCCCTCTGTCCCATGTATATTAACCAGGGTTCTCACCCTTAGGGCAGGCAGCACTCACACCTAGGATGGAACACCTTTAATTCTGGCATTCTACCATGAATCAGTTGGAGAATTACATCTGTGTTCTCAGCATTACAAACTCTACATCTAGCCACTTGCAAAAGCTCCACGTATGACCCTGTGAGGCTTTGGGGAAACATCTAGATACAAACCATAACACATATGTTAGTTAAAAAATACTATGTTGGCTGAGTATGTTGCTGTATATCTATAATTCTAGCTACTCAGGAGGCTGAGGCAGGGGGATTGATCAATTTCAAGGTCAGCCATGGCAACTTAGACTCTGTCTCTGTCTCTGTCTCTTTTTCCTCTCTCTGTCCTTGGTCTTTTTGAGACTGGGTTTCACTGTGTACAGTTCAGGCTGGCCTTAAGCTCTCAGTGATCCTCAACTTCCCAAATGCTGGGATTTCAGGCATATGTCGCCATGCCTGGCTTCAGATTCTGTCTCTCAGGAAAAGCCCCCCCCCCCAAAGTTAGACTGTAGTTAGCTGTGAAAAGCTTCAATATTTGTAGTACAAAAAGGAAAAAAAAAAACCTCCTCTTACCTGATAAAGACTATTTTGTATGACAGTGCAGTTCAGTCTCATCTTCAGACGCCACTTCCACCTCTCTTGCCCTTTCTACCGTATCTGTAGTTACTGTCTCTACTGGATTCGTAAACCCCTCAGAGTCACCCAGGAGAGTTGGAATTAACATCTTTCAAAATTTCTGTTAGTGTTGGTTTTTTTTTTTTGTAGGACCGGGGTTCGAACTCACAACCTTGCACTTGCCAAGCAGGCACTTGTGCCACGGAGCTATTTCCCCAGCTCAAGTGTTGATATTTTGATCTCTTTCCACAATGTACATTTTTTTAAAAATGTGAGATCTAGAATAATGAATCTTTTCCAGATGTTTTCCCATTTATTTTGCCCAGATCCAGCAGGGGAATCTCTGTGACCATTAGAGTTTCATGGAATATAGTTTGGTTTTGGTTTTATTCTTTTGAGACAAGGTCTCATTAGGGTGACCAGGCTGGACTCACATTGTGATCCTCCTGCCTCAGCCTTCCAGAATGCTAGGATTAGGGATGTTCCACTATGCCTAAGCTATCAGTGATACGAGCTAAAATCACTAGATTAAAAAAAAAAAAAAATGTATTCAGTACCAGGCCTACAGGGTCTCATTACACAGATCAGACTCGTAGTGATCCTCTTATTTTCAGCCTCCCAACTACTGTGACTACAGTCGCTGTCTCAGCGCGCCCTGGGGGTGGAGCCCACAGGGCAGGCCAGGGATGGAGTCACTACGTACTTTAGATAACTTGCTCTAGCTTCTATACCAGCACTTGAGTTCTGGGCTTTGATGTTACAGAGCTGGTTTCTACCAGTTCATTGTACTATAGGAAGTTATCGTATATAGAACTATATACTATTTTACAACTTTGTCTTATTGAAGTGTAATGTATGTAACAGCACAATGTATTCTTGCAATGTAGTTGACAATTTTTGGCAGCTACAGACTTGTAACCACAGGGTCAGAGTGGGTATTTACATCAGCCAGGACTGCCTTAGCTCTTTGTTGTACCCTCAGGCTGTCTGACGCTTTCAAATTCTTTTTTTTTTTTAATGCTTTCAAACTCTTGCAGTGCACATTTTTATTTGTATGTAGTAATGCTATAAATCCTTACGTGTAGTCACGTGTGTAGTGTTTTTTGGGTGATTTGGGAAATATTTGAGGGAAATTTTAATTTGGCCTCATTTTGCCAGCGCTGAGTTTAGTACCTCTCTGACCTTGTGCATCATTTTTCCACGCTAACATCTCGGCTGGGACATGTCAGTGGAGGTACCAAATGCCCAGTGCTGAGCCTGGCGTGGCTAGGCGTGCTGGAAGGCCCCATTGGCCTGGCAAATATCACTTGGTTCTTTGAGAACAGCTTGGCAGCATAGAGACCCCATCTCCAAAAAAGAAAATAGAACTCCTCAGTGCTTATGGTGCCCACCTTAACTCCTGAGAGGAGAGAATCTGGGGTGGAAACGTACCCATTTGCACAAGAGAACATTGTGGAGTGTGCCTGTTTAGTAAGGGGATGCCATAGTTTAGAGTTGTTCCTGGGTGGACTTTGTGAGAAATCCTGACCATGATGATGGACTGTGTGACACTGTGGAAGAGAGAAACACAGCATGTAACAACATCTCTTCCTGTCCCCAACCACATGTCTCTCCATAGCTGTAGGCTACTGTGCTGCTCTGGGTCCCTTGTCAGTCTAGGGGCCCAAGGCAGCCCCTTCACAGCTGCAGCAGGCTCTGTATCTGCAGCTCATACTCCTGACCTACAGGTGTCGCTGCAGGCACTTGAAGGATAGTTGCATTGGTGGTGCTGTTGAAAGCCTCTGAAAGGCTGTGCCACCAGTTCTGCTTTTCCTTGTAGAAATTGTGAACAAAATTCTTTAAAAAATGGAAAAGGAATGCAAAAGTAACAGTGATAGTGTTGGTCATCAGCTGGAGATGGCTGTCCTGGGTGCTGGACGGGGCATTTGTCCCTTGAGAGGGACATGGTGTACTGGCACTGTAGGTGATAGAAGGTACTCTCTGGACCTAGCATCCCACACTGGGGAGCACAAGAGTGCGAATGAGGGAAGTATGACGGTGAGGCGTGGTAACCAAGGAGACATTTCCTCCATTCCCGGTAGAGTGGCCTTGTGGCCAGAAGAGAGTGGCACTATTTGGAAGAGAAATACCAGCTTCTTGAGAGGACCAAGCGGCTGCTCCTCACCACCAGGCTTCTCCCTTCTGCGCTGTGTGTTTCTGCCTCCCGGGCAGGGCTTTCTCCTATCCTGCTGCACTCCCTATCTGTGTGTGGCTGGCTCTCACAGGCCTTCTGTGACCAGGAGAGCCCCTCACTGTCCACTGCATCATACTGTGCAAGGCAAGCACACTGATGCATGCCCGGTTCCATTTCTGGCACCTTTCTTTGGTTTTGCTCACTGTCTTAGTTCCTTCAGGTATAACAATGAAATTCTATAGTATGGATGCTTTCTAAACAACAGACATTGATTGCTTACAGTTTCAGAGCCCGGAAGTCTCAGGATGAGGTACAGGAAACCTGGTGTCTGTTGAGGGCCTACTTTCTGGTTCCTAAACTTGTCTTCCCACTGAATCCTCACATAACAGAAGAGGCCAGTGAATTCCTTGGGGTCTTTTTTATGAGGGCCCTGACCCCCACTAACCTTATTTCTAGTGGTTCCAGCCCTAGGTGCCAGCACCTTGAGGGTCAAGGCTGCAGCCTATGAATGTTGGGACATTGGCACTTATTCTGCAGCACTCTCCCACAAACTTTGATGTCTGTGCCCCTTGGTATCCCTCAGCTGGGCTGTTGGAGCAGGTTGGGTTGTTGGGTACCCTCTCTGTAGCCCCACTTTCTGAGGAAACTGGTTTCTTGCTTTGTCTTTAAGTAGAATCTTCTTTTGCTAGTGCAGGCACTTTCTTCAGGTGTCCACTCTGTTGGGGCCCTTGGTGGAATCACAATGGCATCACCAGTTAAGAAAATGTTCTTCTGAGACAGAGTCTTGCCAGGTAATGCTGGCTAGTCCTCAGCTTCAGGACAGCTTCAGACTTCTGTTCCTCCTGTCTCACTGTTGTGAGGACTAGGACCCCAGGCCAGGTTATCATTACTCTAAACGAGAAAAAAGGGGCTGGGGAGATAGTTTGATGGCACAAGCGCCTGGTAGGAAAGTGCAAGGTCGTGAGTTTGAACCCCGGTCCTGAAAAAACAAAAGCTTTAAATAAGAAAAACCTTTTCTTTCTCTCTTTCTTTCTTTCTTTTTTTTTTTTTTTCTGTCTTTTTGAGACAGGGTCTCACTATGCAGGTCAGGCTGGTCTTGAGCTCACTTTTGTAGCCCAGGCTGGTCTCGAACTCACATCGATCCTCCTGCCTCAGCCTCCCAAGTGCTGGGATTACAGGCGTGCACCACCACGCCCAGCTTCTTTTTGTTTGATTATACACAATTTTACAGTTTTTGCAATGTAGGTAAGTAGATAGGTGAAATTGCACTACTCATTTTTTGGTGTATTTTCTGTAACCTCTCTGCATGTAAAAATATACAGACATTGTGTGTTTACAGAATGGTCTGTCTGTCTCTTTTTCTTTGAGATAGTCTCACTGTGTAATTCAGGCTGACTTTGAAGTCACTATGTAGCCCAGGCTGGCTTTGAGCTTGTGGTGACCCTCTTGGCTCAGCCTTCTAAGTGCTAGGACTGTAGGCATGCAGCGCTGTGCCTGGCTGACACTTTTTTTTTGCTGAACCCTGCATCATGAAACTTGCCTGCATTGTTTTATGTTTGAGTCAGCACTGTACACTGTTCCGGAAGGTTTCTTTCTGTGGTAACAGGGATTGAACTCTGGTTCCTGCGCTTGCCTAAGGAAGCACTTAATCTGCTGAACTGTCTCGCTGGCCCTGGAGTGGCTCGTGCTCTTGGACAGGATGTGCGCTACACAGTACATACTAAGAGAGGAGCGGAAAACTGGAGAGGGACGCCTGCCTGTTCCCTTCAGTTCTGTGGGCCCAAGCTCATCTCAGCTTTCACTGTTGCTACCATTTCATCTTGGTGACGATTCACACTGCAGCATCTTTTCTAGAACTCAGGCAAAGAGGCCTGCAGAGGAGTTGATTCAAGTCACAAGGCAGGAAAACCTGATGGAGGTTCTCAGGAGGGCCTCTCCCCACCCTTTTTTATGACCTGGCTTTTTAATTTTTATTTTGTAATTCATCTTTTTGTTTTACAATGCAATTTACAGACAAATGGTTTTTAAAAAGCAGTGGTGTAGCTGGGCATGGTGGCGCACGCCTGTTATCCCAACACTTTGGAGGCTGAAGTAGGAGGATTGTTAGTTCGAGACCAGCCTGGGCTACAAAAGTGAGTTCAAGGCCAGCCTGAACTGCACAGCAAGACCTTGCCTCAAAAAGAAAAAAAAAAAAAAAAAAAGTAGTGGTGTAGTTGAATTTGTTGGATGTTGAGATTGTGTCAGAATATGACCTGGTTTAAAAAAAAAAAAATATGACCTGGTGCCCTGTCCTGTCACCTAGAGTTGAGGGGCAGAGGCATGGTACTGTCACCTGGAAAAAGGTTGCTTCAAAATATGAGGCTAGAGATGTAGCTCAGTGGTGCTGTGCTCCTCTAGTGACTGTGAGGCCCTTGGTTTGATTCCTGGTACAAAAAAAAAAAAAAAAAAAAGTGGAGAACTAGCTCTGTGTTGGCCCACCTCTATAGTCTCAGCACTTGGGAGGCTGAGGCAGGAAGATTTTGAGGCCAGCATGAGCTACATAGTGAGTTCAGGACTAGCTTGAATTATATATCAGCTCCCTTTCTCAGCAAACAGAATAATAAACAAACAAAATGGAGAGGTTCTGATCTGTTTCCATTTTACAAACTGAAATTGGATTGTATCAAAAACAAGTGGTTTGGTTAAAATTGTGTGTCAAACAAACAAAAAGGCTGGGGAGCTAACTCAATGGAATAAGTGCTTGCCTGGCAAGCACAAAGTCCTGAGTTTGATCCCTGGTGCCACCAAAAAACAAAAAAATAAAAAACAAAATAACCCACAATAACAAAAAGCAAAAACCAGCCTCATGGGTTGTTTATGGTTTAGTTTGCCTTGTTCTATGAAGAAAGAAGCAATTATCAGATTGTCTGAGAGATACTGTTTAAGCTAAAATAACCAACTTCTAGTTGACTTTTTATTCTTTTTTTTTTTTTTTGCGGGACTGGGGTTCGAACTCACAACCTTGCACTTGCCAGGCAGGCACTTGTGCCACAGAGCTATCTCCCTAGCCCCAATTCTTTTTTTTTAAAGAATTTTTAAATTTTTATTTATTTATTTATTTATTTATTTATTTATTTATTTTTTTTTTTTGTCTTTTTGAGACAGGGTCTCGCTATGCAGTTGAGGCTGGCCTTGAGCTCACTTTTGTAGCCCAGGCTGGTCTCGAACTCACATTGATCCTCCTGCCTCAGCCTCCCGAGTGCTGGGATTACAGGTGTGAGCCACCACGCCCGGCATTTATTTTTTTTCTTGTTACAGAACTTTTGTTTGTTTATTTTTATGGCTGGCTCAGCCTGCCCTGAGGGCAGGGCTGGCGCAGCATGTGGTGCCTGGGATCGAACCTTGGTCCCTGCAGCCGCCTGCAGGCACTTTAGACCACTGAGCCATCCTGCCGGGCCCCTTATTCTTCTTATTATTTTTTAAATTAAAAAGGTTATGCTTATAGCCGGGCGTGGTAGCGCACGCCTGTAATCCCAGCACTCGGGAGGCTGAGGCAGGAGGATCAATGTGAGTTCGAGACCAGCCTGGGCTACAAAAGTGAGCTTAAGGCCAGCCTGAACTGCATAGTGAGACCCTGTCTCAAAAAGCAAAAAAAAAAAAAAAAAAAAGGTTATGCTTATAATCCCAACACTCAGGAAGCTGAGGCAGGAGGATCATGGTGAGTTTAAGGTCAATCAGTATTACATAGTGAGATCCTATCTTAAAAAATAATATATGTGCCTCACCAAAAAATGTTAGGTAGAATTTGAAATAGGACAGGAGGCACATAAGACTTTTTGCATGTCCATTGTCCAATTTCAACAGCAGCCAGCTTCTTCCTCTCTTATTTTGAAACAGATTCTGCCTCATACTGTTTCATCTGTTAATTTTTCAGCCAGTTTTTAAACTTTCTGTTTTCTTGTATGTCCTAATTTCTTTTTTTTTCTTCTCTCTCTTTCTTTTTTTATATATTCTTTTTTTAAAGCATTTTTTATTTTATTTTATTTTATTTTTTTTGTTTCAGATCTTTTGTTTGTTTATTTATATTTATGGCTGGCTCAGCCTGCCCTGAGGGCAGGGCTGGTACAGCATGTGGTGCTGGGGATCGAACCGTGGTCCTTGCAGCCGCTCAAGCTTTCCTAAGCAGGCGCTTTAGACCACTGAGCCATCCTGCCGGACCCCTCTTTCTTTCTTGAGTAGATTTATTGGGGGAAAGAAAGCTCCTGTGTGAGAGAGGGACAGGAGGGGTGTCCCGAGTGGGTGGTCCCTAGGAAGCTGTCTTTTCCAGGGATTTTTATAGAGGAAAACCATGTAGTGAGGTGGGTCTGAGGTTGTGGAGACCATGGGAACTCCATTAGATTGGACAAAACTTTGGGCAACCAATGAGATTACAAGCGCCATTGCTCAGGTAAAATTGATTAAAGCCAGTCTCTTTCTGTTGAGGGTTGGGTTAGTGACTCAATTGGGTTCTTTCAAGGTGATTGATATCTACTTAGAATATCAGTCTCTGATGCCCATCCCTAGGGAAGTGTGTAGCTGTATTTGTTTACTCTTATCTTGAGATCTGGCCCAGGTTGGAGGAGTGTCTATTTATAGTTGTGAAGTCACCTTGTCTTCCATGTCATCCTTGAGAGTGGCCCTATCTGTCTATCATACTTCTATCTAATTTAGCTGCCTACAATATTCCCCTCTCTTAAGTAACCTGAACTGCCGTGAGGGAATCATGGGTGATGACCTTCTGGCTTCTTCAGGCTGCATTGGGTCGTAGTTGTGAACCTGCAGTCAGAGATACTCATTCTCTAGAGGTTCTATCTAAAGTGCTCAGTAGACACCAGGCATTTTTATCTTGGGTAGGTGGAACAGCATTAAATCTGGAGAGAACAAAGCTAAAGAAACTATTAAATATACATGGGCCAAATAACATCAGCAGGATTATGAATACAGTCAAAATGATTTTTACCAGGTAAACAGTAATGAACAGCCTTTCTCCTTATATTGGCAGTTAAAATGGGTTCTAAAAGGCTGAGAGGCAAAGACCCATGACCGCCTCAGTCTGAAACTTCCTCTGACTTCATCAGGAGCACTTTCTTTTTCCCTGTCTAGCAGTCTTTGGACATTTTTGCTTGAAATGTCCCTTCTCTGGGGCCAGCGAGATAGGTCAGTAGAACAAGTGCATGCCTGGTAAGTGCAAGGTCCTCAGTTTGATTCTTGGTACCACAAAAAAAAAGAAAAAAAAAAGTCCCTTCTCTTCTGGATCCAGGGAAGCATAACTTTTCCCTTGTTTCCTGACTAGCCTTTGTTCCTGTAGGCTGCTAGTATCACCATTCTCATTTTCCATCTATAATTCCATTTGTATCCTTTCAACTATGACACACCTCAACTGAGACCAATTTGTTTCTGTAAACCCTTTTCACTTTTGTAGCTTGTGTCATATATCTGGGGCCCACTGAACAAGATGTAACTTTTTGGTTTTAAGGCCTCTTGCAGGCAGCCCTGCCCAAGCAATGTGAGGGCAGCTTCCCTGTAGTAGTGGATTTCCTGACATAGCATCCTAATTTTAAAAAATAGGTTTCTTTGACTCAAACTACGAATAAGTCAATAAACATCAGGGCTTAGAGTTGGCCCTCTGTTTCTCTCCCTGCCTCCCTTGAAAACTCTCTCCCTCTCTTTTCCTTTTTTTTTTTTTTTTGTTCTGGCCATCAGACTCAGGACTTCATACGTTCCAGGCAGGACCCAAGCTCAGGGCCTTGCACTTGCCAGGCAGGCACTACGCTGCTGAGCTATATCTCCAAAGAAATCAAACAGGGCTGGGTGTATACAGCTCATGGTAGATTCCTGGAGGCATCCCTGAAGCCCTGGATTTGGTCCCCAGCACTATAAAAACAAAACAAAAAGAAATCAGGTTGGTCGTTGTTGGATTTGCCACTGTCTTAGTTGTGTGATTGTTATAGGTGCTGTAATTTAGCTTGCCCTCTGTCCCATTTCCTGGAAGTCAAGAGTTGGATTAGGGTGACAGTTTTGAAAGTGCCAAGAATATATAACGGGAATGAGTTTTCTTCTTAAGGCTACCATTGTCAGTAGCTTTTTTGGGTAAAATTTATACCTTGGTGTGTGTGTGTGTGTGTGTGTGTGTGTGTATCCACGTGCATGTGACACAGGTTGTAAGTGGTTGGCCTGGTACATACAGTGCAGGTCTATGAGTGTTGACTTAGCCACATCCCCAAGTGTGTTATGTTTGCTTGTGCTTGATAAGCAGCTGGTGCTGTGTGCTCTGTTGCCGAGCACCGCTTTCAAGGCTCACATTGCTTTCTCTTTCCACACGGGGAAGGACAGTGTCTTCCAGGCTCCCTGGGCCTCTGGTTGTTCCCCCTGGGTTCCCCACTGCACTGCTCCTGTCCCTGTGGACTGCTGGGTCTTTCCCTGAAGAGTCAGTAGCTCTGGGTGAGGCCTGTATGTCGTGTGCATGTTCAGCTGATCTCCATTGACTGATACCTGAGCAGGGTTTCTCTTTACTGCTGTGTAATATTCTGCTGGGTGGATCTTAACATCATTATTTAATGGGGGGGGAGGTGTGTTTAAGTTGTTTCTAATCTGCCTTAGTCACTAATGATGCAGTAAATAAGCTTGCATATATTTCTTAGAGCTTATGTGTTCATGTCAGTTGGCTGAATTCCCAGGACAGGCATTACTAGGTCAAAGGGTTTTTAATTTTGATGGATGTTGCTAAATTGGCTCCAGGGAGTTTCCACCAGTTTTGTTTCCTCCTTGTCAGCTTTCTCAGGAGAACTGATCAGATGACACAGGTGCTAGCGTGGCTCTAACTGGATTCTGGGCTATTCTTACCTTTCCTTTGTTTTTTTCTTTCCTTTTCTTTTTTTAGTTTTTTTTTTGCAGTGCCATTTGCTTTGACATTCTTCAGTTCTGATTTTGGTGTTGTGTATATTCCTTTGTTTTCTTCATTTTCTGATCTGTTTTTACAGATACTAAACCATTTATTTTATTTGTTTGCCAGTACCAAGCTGTTTAATTTACTATAAGTTTATAATATACTTCAACATTTGGGAGGGCTAGTATTTAATATTTTCCTCCCCTAGACTTTTCTTGACTATTTTTGGAAATCAATTTTTACCCATGAAATTCTGGTGAAACACTGTATATTTTAATTTAGAGAGAATTGACATCTTTACATTGTTGAGTTTTTCTATCTAAGAACAGGGTGTGTTTTACTTATTCAAAACTTGTTTTATGTTCTTCTGTGGAATTTTAATGTTTTTGTTGAATAGTTTCCGTACACTGATACTCAATGCTCTTTGTCGTTTCTTATAATTTCTCACTTGATTTCATTGGCTTTTCTAGGTGTATAGACTGTTTAGTATTTATTATATTTGGTAATTATACTTTATTACTATATAATAACTATATTTAGTAATAAATTATACATGTTTTTCACACTTAGCATTTTAAATGTAGCTGTATATTTTTCTCTCCCTCAAACTCTGTTGCCAGGCAACTGGTAGGCTGAAGCTGCCAACTGCTGATGCGAGGGAGGGACAGCTTTCGCAGGCGATCGGGTGGGCTGTGACGCATCCACTCCAAGGCTGGCAGCACCAGACAGGCGGTGGACCTGTATCAGGGCTGCTGGGATAGCAGGGACTGAAAAGCATTCGGAAAAGGTCTGGGTTTAGATGCATTGAAGGCTACAGCCTGGGTGTCTCTGAGGCAGAGCGGAGAGGTGGCAGAGGGAGGAAGTTTTGGGATTGAGCCTGGGCCTTGTGACGCACAGAGGCTTTTGTCTAGGAGCAGCTGGTGGTTCGGGTCTAGGTCAGACAGCCCTGGAGGTGGAGGTGACTGCAGGCAGCACCAGGTGGTTGGGCTTGCTGCTGCCGCTCCCTTCCGTGTTCCGGAAGTCTCTGAGCACGTGCGCCCTTGTCTTCCTTGTCTCTCCTCACTGGCCTTTGCACTAGGGTCTCTGTCCTCTGCTTTCTGGCCTGCAGGTCATGGCTGTACACATGCCTACAACCATACTTGCTTGTCCTTGTCTACCGCACCTTCTGTGTCTTCTCAGCCCCTGGTGCCTGCTTGTTCTTTTTGGTAGAGTTAGGAGAGGGCCTTAGCCCCACCACTGCCAGAGCTGATGTCACTGAGGATGTGGATGTGTCTGTGCTGGGCATTGTCTGACTTTCTCATCAGGGCAAGAACTTTGTCCACCTGGCCACTGGGGATCCCAGCACCTGGCCTGTCATTGGTTCTTGGTAAACTGAATGGGGATGATGGAAGCTGCGAGGCATGTTCAGAATGACCAGCCTCGATATTCTCATCTTGTCCAATAGCCCTTAACATTTGCGTTTTCTCTCATTTTCCTATTTGTATATGAGTTACACTTTCTGGCCACTTCTCTTGCCTTGTTGCTGAGCCTCAGGCTGTTGCTGGCCTTGCTGTGTATGCTTCTCCCCATCTTTCCTCTCCCCTGGTGGCCTGTGACACCACCTGGGATGCGCAGGGCAGCTCTGTTTTTTTGCAGAGTTCCCAGTGAGATCACCTGGGTAGGGTCTTACGGTTGGCTCAGAGTCCTGTGAGCTGTCTAGTTACGTTGGGAGCCTGGAGCTATAGTATCTTGAAGAACAGTCACCGGATGGTGGAGAGTATGGGTGAGGCATGAGGCGTGTGCTGTGGGCGCCCGGGTGAGGTGGGGGAAGGAAGCCAAGTACTGGCATCTTTTCTTATGGAGCTGTCAATGTGTGTTATTATTATACTATCATCATTATTTGGCTTTAAAAAATGTCAGTTTTTAGGTAATTCAGACTTACCAAAGTTTATAAAGACCAGACAATGAATCCCATATTCCTTCATCCAGCTTCCCCAAATCTTAGCATTCCTTATGGTCAGGGGCTACTGTTAGCTTTTCTTTATATCTTACTCATAGTTCATCTGCTGTTCCAGTACTGTCCTCTTTTCATGGCAGGGTTTACTCTTGTTCATTGCATTTGTGGTTTCATTTCCTCAGTCTTCTTTATCTGGGACAGTTTCTTAGTCCTTCTCTCTAATGACCTTGACACTTTTTTTTTTTTTTTTGCGGCTGTCTCTAATTATAGTTCTGTCTGACTGCTTCCTTATGACCATATTCATGTGTGGTGTTTCGGCCAGGAATGCCATGGTGGTGACCTGTGTTCTGGACACAGTATGCTAGGAGGGTCTCTGTGTCCCTCTGTCCCATTGCTACAGTGGTAACATGGTGGCTTCGCTGAATTGGTAATGCCCATGTTTTTCTCCCACGGAGTTACTATGTTCCCTGTATAATTAGGAGGTATCTTCTGGGGAGCTACTCGGAGGATAGTTAAATATCTGTATTGTTTCTCAACATGCTTTTTGCCCACTAATCTTAGTAACTATTGATTATGCTTGCCTAAAACAATTATTATTTTGATGTTAGCTAAATGATTTTCTGTTTCTGTCATCCGGCATTTATTAATTATAATTGTACTTGTCAAAGGACTAAATTATAGCAAATTTAATTTAAAGATCTAACTGGTTTTTTAAACATAATCCAGGAATTTGACAACACCTCATTTTATGAAATAGAGTGAGTGTTCTACTTAACTGAGAAGTCAATTAGTTTTATAGATAGGAAAGGGCTGAGATAAGCAAAAAGGGGACAGAAAGACAGAGTGACCATTTCACAGTGGCCTTCCTTCGGACATCCCACAGAATGGACTTGGTAAGTGTACTGACTCAGGCTGGCTGGCATTGCCATATCAAGAGTTGGGCTGTGAGGTGATGCCTAGTGTGGGCCATTTTGGGCTGACTACTGGTGCCTGGTGCAGGAGCTCTGTCCACATAGTGGGCTCTTATCGTTGTCATTTAACACACAGTACAACAAGGCCTTTCTCTCTTCCCCACTCATTTATTCACTTGCTTGTGCTTTATGTTCGCATATGCTCATGGGTGTTTACCCAGCTATGTGGACCTTCTCCTCTACTCTGAAGTCGCTCCTTCCACCTGCTTGCGCTGAGTCCCAGCAACATCTCTGTGTTCTTGCTCTCAGTTCCTGATCTTCCCCTGCATCAACTATGGAGGAAACTTTATCTCCAGGCAGCCTTACTGTTTTGATGGGAGAGCAAGAGCAGAAACGGGGAGCTGTGCTTGCCGTGGTCATGGGAGCTGCTGAAGCCTCCCCGCGCCATGCCTAGAAAACGCCTTTCCCTTCTCTTCTGGGCTTTGCTTCTTCTGCTGAAACCACCACTTTCATCTTCTCACTTTCTGGCCCCAACCCCCCCACTTCCCCTTTAAAAACCAGAGAGTGTGGGTTGAGAGCCTGAATCCTGAGTCTAAAGATGCTGCATTTGCTGCTTGCCGGGACAGGGCTGCACTGCTGTCTGGCTACAGGCAGATTCTTCCTCAGGTATAAAATAAGATGATGGCGCTGAACTGCTCGGGCTGTTACAGGGTTAAATGAGAGGAGTACAGTGAAAGCTGCCTGTGCAAGCTAAGCCCGTGACAAAAACACGGAAGTCCTGAAAGGTGCACTCTAAGGTGACTGGGTCCTGCCATTGTCCTCAAGCAGTTCTCCTGTCGAGCTTGCCCTATGACAGAGCCTGTCTCTCCCAGCCTGCAGACCTGTATAGCTCCTGATGTGTTGAGTGCTGTAGGCAATTGTGACAGCAGTAGGAATTTATGTATCTAAATATACCTACACTAGAAAAAGCACACCAAGAATAGGGTCCAAAGGATACAAAGTGGAGCCCCGTGTAGACTCTCAGCAGGAACCTGTGGGCCGGAGGCTGTGCAGGACAAGCCAGGAAGCAGGTGGAGATGATGTGAAGGCCGTGTTCTGCCATGCCTACTCTGCGTCTGTGCTGTTTGTATGTTTTTCAGTAACAAGGCACATGCCTTAAATGCCAGGAGGCTGAGGCATGAGCACTGATGCAGGCTCCAGGCCAGTCTTGGCTACACAGTGAGTTTGAGGCCTGCTCTAACTGTGCAGTGAGAGACTGCTGGAAGCCCTTGTACTCTCACAGAGTAAATTACTTTTGGTTGAATGTAACATTTTCTTTATAAATTGTAAGAATTTTTAAACTGAGTAACTCTGCTTACAACACAAATTACTGTACAGTTGTACAAAAAAATTTTCTTTTTGCCTTTTTATAAGCCTTTTCCTGTTTAAAGTTTTTTTTTTTAATGTTTCAAACATTTATTGATTCAATAGTACTGAATACAGAAAAAAAAAAAAAAAAATTCCCAGTTAAGCATATTCCACTGTCCAGGCAATGGTTATTTTTCAAACTTTATATTCAGTATTGTCTTGACTATGATTGAAAGCAGACATCGTCTTGTGAGCTCCCAGAGGATAAATGTGTTGCAGCTCACACGCAACTCCTCACAGTCCTAGCTTGGTCCTTCTCCAGTGTCTCCTCTTGGAGTTGTACCTGATTTTATTACCTGTCTTCATACGAATCCACTGAGGAATGGGGCGATTCTGCTTTTGCTTCTTTGCCAGGAATCGTTTGATTCTGAAAGTCTTGTGAGAAGACATGATTAGCGTAGTAGGCAAGAGCACGCACTCGATGGCAGACTGAAGCAGGAGAGCTTCCTGTTTAAAGTTCTAATTTTAACTTTTTGATCTCTTATTGCAAACTAAGTCCCACATACACACTGTCCCAGGCTAATGTAGTAGGGTCAGGATCATCGGCGTCCCTTGTTCAGTGAGGTGTCCTGGTTCTCCTCCATTATAATCCTTGGGGACCACCACTGTGTATGTTGCTCTGTGTTCACAGAAACATCGTTGTTTGGCACATTGCTGTACTAGGTCAGGGTCTTGGATTTGGTAAATGTCTATGGAATGAATAAACATTTGCGTTTGTCTCAGGGACTTGGGCCAGCTGGAGTTTGATGATGTCAGCCTGGCCTTGCCCCCTACCCTGTCCCTGCAGGCCTTGATTGGAAGCTTGGTTTTTGGCTGGTGGCTTCTCTGCTCCTTTTTCCTCTGAGCTCTTGTATAGGTTGAGTCAGAAAAGAAAGGAGGGCTTCTTTGTGGCCACCCACTGGCAGGAGTTTTGCAGTGGGCGTTTTGCCGTCCCCGAGTGAAATGAGCAGTTCTGATTCTGTCTGGGCACATTCTGCTTCTGAAAGCAAAACCCCACACTAATCTGTGGGTGGTATTAGTGCTGTGCAGGGAAGGGCCCTCTCCCCCTCGCCTTTCCTGGCATGACTTTTATGTCTTTATTGACCTTCTTGTTAGAGTTGGGTGCTGGCCAGTAATAGCAAGTGTCATCCATCCTTTGCCCCAGGCCCTAGGAGAGGAGGCACCAGGGAGCCTTCTTCATACTCAGTGTGGACAGTGGGTATTGGGAAAGAAACCCCAAAAGGCCTCAGGAGGCTTCAGCAGGCAGCCAGGCCCAACTGTAGCTTGGGCCAGAGTCCTTTCTCAGGGAGAGGCTGCGCCTGTTCCTTGTTCCCTGACATCCAGGGCAAGGCCTGGAGCACAGGTCTGGGCTGGTCACTTGGCCTTCCACATGAGGACTTTGTGCCTCAGTGGCCCCCTCTCACCCTTTCAGTTTGTGTCTGCTGTGTGTGCCCACCCAGTGCTTCCTGTTCTGCAGCTGCTGAGCTCCACAGTACGTGGGTGGGCAGGACTAGCTGTGACCTAAAAATGCTTAAGCGTTATCTGGGTGTCCCTAGTGAGAAGCTGAATACAGCAGGAGAAATGTCATTTCAGAAGCTCAAGTTCTCTCAGGAGAAAAAACTTCCAGATTATTTGTTTCCCCTCATCTCTGCAGGTGGTATGGCTGAGCTGGAACTGCACTGCTGGCAAGTGACTTGCATGGGGCTGTGGTGGCCTGTGGCCCCTGACTGGCTTTCTGAGAGGATGGGGCAGCACCTTCCTGAAGTCTCTGGGTGCATTCCCACAAGAAGAATGAAGCCCCAGTTCTCCAAATAAGAAAAGCAAGAATTATGTGTGGCTCCTCTCAGAGGTCAGAATAGAAAGGATACCCAGCATGTACCTGGAAGGGTGATGGGGTGTAGCAGCAGTGATCTGAGAGGCCCTTGGCACCTGCTGGTCATTTTCACACTGCGGCTCACACTGAGGGTGAGACCTCAGACCTGGCTCTGATTTTCAGCTTTTTTCCTTTCCCGTGGGCTCTGAGTGACTGTCTCTACTTGTAGGTCTCTTTGAGCTTGACATTAGCTCTGTGCTGCGCAGGGCATGGGCCTGGCAGCTGGTGTCTCATGTAGACCCTGGAGGCCTCTTGTGGTGGCCATGCCACCTAGCTCCTTGCTAAAGCCGCTGGGCATTTCTTTCCAAAATAGGCATTTGTGAAGTTTACTCTGTGGCTTTGAAGCTAAACATCTGTAATTTCTCTGATGCAGGCTTTGTTTAGACTTGATTATCTTAAACTTCTACCCCAGAATTTCCTCTTTTTTCTTACAAACTTGGAATTGATATTTGGAAAAGTGTCGCATGCACATGTGGAAAGCAGTTTGAGAGGTGTTGTGGGGTTTGTGGTGGAACTTCAGTGTCTTGCAGGTGTGGCCTGGCCACCACATGTGCCCTCTGTGACCCGTGTCTCTGTCCATCAGGAGGTGTCTTGTGGAGATACAAGTGCACTTACTTATGCCTCATCCCCACTTGATAAAGAGCACTTTTTGTTGTTTTAGAATGGTTTTAGTTTCACAGGAGAGTAGGAAGTAAGCGGTTTCATTTGCCTCTTCCTCCTAGCCCCTACAATTTTTTTTTAAAATTTTATTTATTTATTTTTTTCTTGTTTCAGAACCTTTGTTTGTTTATTCACTCATTTTTGTGGCCAGCTCAGCCTGCTCCGAGGGTAGGGCTGGCGCAGCAATGTGGTGCCGGGGATCAAACTGAGGTCCCTGAAGCCGCCCAAGCTTTCCCAAGCAGGTGCTTTAGACCACTGAGCCATCCCGCCTGGCCCCTAGCCCCTAGTATGTTGACATCTCGAGTTTTAAACTTGGGCACAGATGAAAACTGCCATCCATCCTGCCCAGCCCTCAGCCTTGGGCGGTTTCTAGTATGCCCTGCAGACCACTGCCATCGTCCTGCCCTGTGCGGACAGCCGTCCAGGATGGTGGCATTGCTGTATGAGCCATGCTCCTGCTGTTTTTGTCTTGCTTTCAGCTTCATTTCTGAGGAATTATGAGAGAACGGTTACTAAGTAGAGGTGATTGAACTTTTTCAAAACCCTAAGTGGTTTTTTTTTTTTTTTGAGACAGTCTTACTATGTAACCAAGACTGGTCTTAGACTCATGGGGATCCTCATGCCTTAGCCTTCTGAGTACTGGAATCACAGGCTAAATGTTTCTTTAGAAGAAATGTTGAGAAAAATGAGAAAGTATGGGCGAAAAACATACGAAAGCAGTTTAGGCTGTTTCTAGAGATGGCCCGGGCTGTCTGAGGTGGCACCTTTGGCAATGCCTGTGGTTGTCCTGTGTCTGTGGCTCTGGTGCTTCTGCCATGTGAGTTTCTTCTCTGTACTGCAAATACTTAGAGCCAAATTTCCCAAATAAGTGCTGTGAGTAGAAGATTGCTGTTGCGGCACAGTGCTGTGTCATGTGTTGAAAGGCTGTTACCTCCCCAGCCTCCCAAAAAACATGTGGGTTACTGTCTGTCGCATTGTAAGAGCAGGGAGCTTAGAAGAAGAAAAAAGTGGAAATTCTGTGCCAAATGCCCGTGTCACTGGGAGTCTTTGATTCAGCAGCCACAGAATGGGGGTGACTCTTCTGGAAAGTCACTGCCCATGGAGTGAACAGAGGAGTCATGCTTATATCAAGACTTGGTGGCCTCCTGGTCAAGGCCCATGTTTCTGTGGCTGTCCTTGGTGAGCAAGGAGTGTCACCTAACCAGAGCTCTTGGTGTGAAGAAATGTGTTGTGTACTCCAAATTATCGAGCGGCAGAGTGTTCTTTTCCAGTCGGCCTGCTATCTCTTTGGGGGCTATTATGTGGAGGAGCCCAATTAGGAAATAGCTCTTTTGGTCCTTCATACTGCCTGAAAGGATTCTATGTCTTCTTCTCTTCCTCCAGAAAATATATTTCTTGCATGATGTTCATTGGCTTTTATTTAGTAACAGAATGTGTTGCTTTTGTAAACAGGTGAAACTTAAGGCCCTTGTGATCAACATCCAATCCTAAAATGCTTGCACAGATAACCTCTGTTCTTAGGTGCCCCTTTTGAGTTTATTCATTTTTAAAATTTCTGTGATCTTAGTTTGAAATGCTTATGCTTAAGATCTCTGGCTGACTCTTCCCGGGTAGGGACCTGTCCTGGCTCTGGAGGCTGCTGTTTGTGCCTGGCCTGAGATCTGCTGGCTTTATCAGCTCCATGTCCTGTGGCCTCACTGCTAAGGGTGTAGAAGGTGGCACTCTCTTTTCAGAGACCAGGGCTCTGTATTTGATGTTCTCTTTCCTGTGTGGGAGCTACATCAGTTTTCTGCAAATGAAGGAGACTAGACAGTGGAGTGAACTATGTCACTGCTGACTGGTTCTCAGAGAAGATGATTGCCCCACCCACACAGGGTGACACTTGCTCCACCCCTGAGGGTCTGCTGTGTCCATTTCCCTCTAGGCACAATACCGCTTGTGTTCAGTTAGCAGTGTGTTGTGTCCTGTGGGGGAGCAGGTGGCTATCTCCTTGTTGTACCCCGGCCACGTCGTTCCTGTCTCTGTGTTCCTGAAGTCCGTAGCTCGCTGGGTTTCTGCACCTCTCTGGCTGCTACATCCCAGGGGTGCGTCCTCTGCTCTGCTCAGACCTGGGTGTTGGAGGTCTCCCTCCAGGACCTCTTTGCTGACAGTAGCTTGGGTTCCTGTTGCTTTTCTTATCCGTTTGTTTTCCCCTCTGGCTTCTAAACATGTACACACATTGTCTTTTTTTTTTGGACAGGGTCTCACTACTGACTGATAGTGATCCTCCTGCTTCCTACCTCCCGGTGCTGGGATTACAGGTGTGTGCCACCATGCCTGGACTCCACTGCCAGTTCAGCCCTCACGGGGCAGGAGTGGCACGCGGGGCCAGGAACCAAACCCTGGCGCCTGCGCTTCCCTAAGCAAGTGCTTAGTCGGCTGAGCTATACCACCAGCCCTCACACATTGTCTTAATTACTTCCTCATTGCTGAAACACAATGCCAGACATCCCAGCTCTGAAGAGGAAAGGTTTATTTTGGCTCACAGCTCTAGACTTCAGTTTGTGGTCTGCTGGCTCCAAGGCAGGGTACTCTAGCACAGGGGCAAGTCAGAAAAGAAAGAGCTTCTGTGCAGGTAGGTGGAAAGCTGCAGCCTTCCCGGAGTGAGGGTGTGTGTACCACCCTTCCAGGCCACGAACACAGTGCCTAGCTCCTCTCCCAGGTTTCATCTTCCCTGTCACATTTAGCTGTAAACTGTCCACTCACTAATCCTCCCATGAGTGTCACACCCCCATGATTCAGTCACCTCCTGAAAGCCCCACCTATGAGTACATGAGGCTTTGGGGCATATGTAGGTAGAATGTAACACATGTGCAGAACTAACTTCAGAATCCCATATACCGCTCCCTCAGCTGCAAGCTTTCTGGTTAACTGGATCCTCCCTTTCCCTCCAAGTTGCTGACGTAGTGTTCTGTGTGACATCTCTGTCCAGCTCCCTTTGTTTGTATTGGTGCCCACTCTATCTCCTTCCTCAGCCTCTGGGACATCTCTCTCCCCACTCCCTTATGCTTGTCTTCCCCCTCTGCCCCCTTCTCCTTTCCATTCTACTCTGGACATGCTGTACGGTGGATTGCAGGCCTGTGCCTCCCACTGAGATCCTACAGTGCTTTTCTTCAGCTCTTGTCACTTTCCTGGGCTTTAGATTTCAAGTGGATGATTATGGCGTGAGGTTTCAAGGCTCATTATCCAGTTAACATTTTGGTTTTTATTTCAAAATGTAATTTAGAGGTTGAAAATCTCTTCCTAATGGGTGTGTTTGTCTCACTGTGGCCCTGTGGGCTCTCCTGATTCTGGGGAGACAAATGCTGATGCTGCCATCACCTGCTCTCCTAGCATTGGGGGCTGGCGCTGTGGAGGCCAGGGTGTACCTGCTGTCCCCGAACCCTTTTCTTATTGAGCTGTATGCCCACCTCCTGCCAGGGGGCAGTGACCCAGAGAGAACACAGAGGTTTCGGCTGAGTGGACAGGTTCCCTGGTGCTGCTGCTGTCTCTCTGCTCTCTGGTCTTTGCACATCTCAAGCCTCTCACGCCACCATTTCTGGCTCCTCTGCCACATCCGCTGCTCATCTAGTTAGACCTTAGGGTCCAGGTGCTTCACATTCTGGGTGCCTTTGGTTTTCTGCTGTGCTGTGCTGGTGGGAACTCTGCAAGTTTGGCAGCGATCAGGACTGTGCTAACCCCATCCTCTGTGGGTCCCCCGTTACTCACAGAGCTGGGGATGCAGCTTCATAGTTAACCGCTTGCCAGGGAGCTGAAGTAATAAGATTGAATGGTAAGATGGGGTCCTTCAGATACTGCTTGCTTGCTTGCTTGCTTGCTTGCTTATTTATTTATTTATTGGAACTGGGGATTGAACTCAGGTCCTTGTGTTTGCCAGGTAAGTGCTTACTCTACTGAGCTATTGCCTTAGCCCCTAACCCTTGCTTATTTTGACAGTGTTGGACTTGACAGTTTCAAATCTTCCAGTTCTCATTCAGGATCGTTTTGCTATTAGTGTAAAAGTTTTTAAAAGTATAGCTTGATGGATTTTTATGAAGTCAATATTGCTGCGGAATCACTACCCATAAGATATTCTCCAAACAAGCAGTAAGTGGACTCCTGCTCCCCATGCCTCCTCCTAGTCCCTACTGCCCATTCCCAGCTACCCAGCTGGCGTGATTCCGAGGGTTGCTGAAGCAAAGTATGTCTAGCTTAGTGGCCTGAAACAGATTTTCACGGTCCTGGAGGGCAGTACTCTGAGTTCACAGTGTGGCCATAGCCACATTCCCTCTGATGGCTCTGTTGCAGGAGCCTGCCTCCCTGCTTCTTTAAAGCAGCTCCTGGTGGCCCAGGCATTTCTGGCCTCAGCAGCATCTCTCTCCATCCGCCTCTATCCCTGCATGGCTTTCTCTTGTGTGTCTGTTAAAAGGATGTCATTAGATCCAGAGTCCACCTGGGTTATTGAGAATAATGTCACATAAAGACCCTTAACATAATAGCACCTGCAAAGTCGCTATCTCCAAATTGGGCCACAGTTGCAGAGCCTGGTGCTTACAGCATGGATCTGTCTTTTGAGGGGCACCACTTCACAACCTTCACAGAGCGGTTTCACTCGATTGCAAATTCACCTGTGGAGCCGTGCTATTGGCTGACCTCTGTTCTCGTGTTTGTGGGGCTCACTCTTGACTGATCCTGCTGCGCTAGAGCCTGTGAGGATGAGCGCTCTTGGGAGTTAGTTAGTTCATTTGCTAGAAAGCAAGCCTTTCTTTGTCATTAATAGAGGAGTTGCAGGAGACCAGTAGAGGCCACCACAACCTTTTGTGTCCATGGATGATCCTACCCTTTATCAGTTATAGTGTAGGTGGTTGCAAAAGATGATTTAAAAGATTCCATTATTTTGTGGATATCAGGTGGCATTCCTTTTTTACTTTTTGTTTCGTTTTGTTTGACGACCACTATGGGTTTAAGGCTGCTCATCTACTACTGTCTATTCTTGATTGTCCTTGGTTTGGGTGGCTGAGCCACTGAGCAGTCTGGCTCATTGGCACATCTCTGTTCTTTGGCTGCTCCTTGCTGTGGCACAGTATGTACCAGGGTCAGTTGTACCTTCTTTCCCCAGCTCTGGGACCAGCTGTTGGCTCAGTTTGTTCTGGTTTCTGTTCCACTGAGGTGATATTTAGAATATGAACAGGAGGTATGCTCACAGCTGAGCTTCCAGACCCTTCAGTGGGCAGAGCTGGATTTGTTTTTAGTATATGCTGCTAAAGCAAGCACAGGGATTTGTTTTTATACCAGTTCCTGTTGTCACTGATTTTTCACTTCTCTGCTCTAAATATGTGCTTCCCTTCGCTCATAATGAGAGCTCTCATTCCAAGATCAGTGTTTTGTTTTCTCTGTAGTACTTGTAGGGTGGTTTATGCTTTCTGTACCCATTCCAGTGCCACTGTCACCAGAGAGTAAAGCTGAGACTTCTTCTGCAGCTGCCGTGGCATTAGAACATAATCTATTGAGTATGGTCAGGGTGCTGATAATTTATTTATTTATTTTGGGGTACCAGGGTTTGAACTCATGACCTTGCACTTGCCAGGCAGGCACTTGTACCACGGAGCTATCTCCCCGGCCCCTCATAATTTACTTGGAGTAGTTCTTTTTCCTTTCTGGTGCTTATGTTATCAATGAACAGGTTTATTTCAACTCTTTTTTTTTTTTTTTTTCCAATT
>PVJA010020789.1:0-36468 GCA_004027025.1 Myocastor coypus | reverse complement strand
CAACATTAATAGGGAGGTGGGTCATGCCCACACACTGCACTCTATAGAATGATTGTGAGGACAATATGCAATATGTCAACTTTCAAAGAAAAAAAGGGGGAAAAGAAAAAAAAAAAGTAATGTGGATTTAGAAAGGTTAATGTTTAGTTGTTTGATCAATCTTATATACCTGTATGTATTAATCTAAACTGATCCGATGGTGAAAATATGTAATATAACCATTGTTAAATTTAAACAATAAAAGAATTGGAAAAAAAAAAAAAAAAGATAAGTCATTGTCCCCTGCAACTTGGCTTGTCTAAGCTCATGGCCACTGGGCCACTAAGACCTAGCAGGTGTCACTTGGGCCACCCTCTTGCCTGCACTGCCATCCTTGAGAACCCCACCCCAGACCTGCACACAGCCTGGAGGAAACTAGCCTAGTGCAGTACCACCCTAAAGCCCCTCATACTGCAGGTCCCCTCAGACTCTTGATCTGTCTTCACTCCAAAGCTGTCTGGTGCCAAGGGTCACTGCAGATGCCATCACCTCCAGAAAGCACTCCCGATTCCCTCTCCAGGGCCCCCTGTCAGGTAAGGCCCAAACAATATTCCAGGGTATATTTTTCTGGTCACTTCCCCACCAGAGGGCCCTTTGAGGATGGAATTTGTGTCACTGCACCTTGATGCATCTGTGTCACAGGACCCCGTCCAGGCAGGGAGGCTTCATCCATGATCCCCACTGTGGGGGGCTACTCTGTTGGCGAGTTGTGGGCTCTGAGGGGCACAGTGGCTCCCACCCTTGGGGGCCTCCCCTGGAGTCCTCAAGCTCCGCTCCCAGCCTCCCAAACACGTGCGCTGTCCACGCTGCTGAATGTTAACAAACACTCTGAGATAATGGTTAATTTCACAGAGCCATGAGTGGAGGCTGTTAAAATGTTAATATTATTTAAATTGTTTTACATTTTCGACAGTTTGAGCCGCAAATATAAATGTTTTCCGTGGTTTCTGCAGAGCCAAGCTCACAAAAATGATTGATGAGGCGCCGAATATGGAATTTCCCACTTTAGATTAAGAAACGCAACCTGGAGGTGGTGGGGAAAATACCACCCGGCCATCTGTGGCCTTGTGGTGGCCGAGCTCCCCTGTGCACCCCCATTTTGTCCTTGTCACACACACACACACACACAGGCTACGTGGCTCTGGGCTCCCCAGGTCCCCTATCTAAACAGTGAGATAGTCAGGTCTCCCAAGCAGGAACACCCTGGGGTCCCACAGGGGTGGCCCTAGACACTAGGTACTTCTGCTATGAACGACACCCACTCTCAGAACAGGGACCCAGGCAGGTGCTATTTTAGGCCCATGTCACACAGTCCCACTCCCGGCAGTAGGGGGATGCCCCTGTGACGTCAAACCGGGGTTCTGAGTGTGCTTCCTGCAGCAGGTCGCGGCTACCTCCTCCTCACCCCGCCTGTACCCCAGCAGCCCTGGCTTGAGTCCCCACATGGAGTCAGACCCTGGCTTCGGTGTTATCTTTGGCACTGAGGCAGAAACACTCAGAAGGCAAAGTGGAGGCAGGGCCCAGCCTGAAGGCCTGTGTGTGTGCTGTGCTGCCCCGAGGCTCCAGGGCCCTCTGCCCTCTCTCATCTGCTTCCACCTTGGGCCTCGATCCTCAGAGGGAGCCTCAAATGTCCCACTCTGGACTCAGCCCCGGACGAGCTCGCTGCCCACACAACCTCCATCGTTGCACTTTGTGTGTCCCCTACAGAGGAACTGCTCTTGTGGGGAGCACGCAGCCCACCTGCGCTGGGGTCCAGATTAACCAGGCGTTCAGACTCGAAACACCACGGCCTCTTCTGTGCTAGACGATCCTGGGCCTCCACCACAGCCCCTGCCCCTTTGGGTACCCTGTCTGGGCCACACATGGCATCGCAGATTCATTCATCACATCCACTGCTTATTCCTGGAGGTGTGGGTCCCCAAGGAAGAATTGGAGGTAGGGACACACTGACTCCCTGTGTCCCCAGATCCAGCAGTCGGCAGAGAGTGACACAGAAGTAGGAAGCGTCTGCCAGAGCTCCAGCAATGACACGGTGGCCGAGGAACATAAAAGTCTCCTCATCCGGCCAGAAGTGTCAGGAGAGCTCGTGCAAACTGGGTCTGCACAGGACGGGGGTTGGCTGGGCAGTGAGGCAGGGCGGGGGCCCCTGTGTAAGCCCAGGAAGGGTTGGGGGTGGGACCTCCTCCCAAGGGAGGGGGTGAGGCCGAGTCCCTCGTGCCATCCCAAGTGCAGCCAACTTTCAAGAGACAGAAGCACAGGAGTCGTGGGTCCCTGGAAAAGGAGCTGCAACCGTAGAAATGGGGCTGGATTATGGGTTCAAGAGCAGGGACAGGGGCCGCCAAGATAGCTCAGTGGTCTAAGCAAGTGCAAGGACTTGGGTTCTATCCCCAGTACCACATGCCCTGCCAGCCCCAGAACCCTGGGCATGCTATGCCAGCCACCAAAACCAGGTATGGTGGTGCATGTCTATAATCTGAGCAATGGAGAGGCCGAGACAGGAGGATCACTACCAGTCCAAGCTATGTAGCGAGACCCTGTACCAAATAAATAAGATTTTAAGAGAGAGAGAGCGAGAGCGAGAGAGAGAGAGAGAGAGAGAGAGAGAGAGAGAGAGAGAGAAGAGGGACAGCTGAGTGCACACATGAGGGAGACAGGGATGCCCTGCAGCCAGCCTGGCTGCAGTGACAAGTGCAGGCAAACCCGGGCCCTGTCCCCACTCCCCCCCCCACCCCGTGCTCCCCTGATGTACCCAGATGTACCTAACTCCATTAGACCTGGGGTCTAATGCCCTGGGACACCACAGTTCCACTTCCCCTTGGGTACCTGACCTGCCGTACCCTGTGGCCCAGCGAAGAGAGAGAAAAACCGAGGGGCTGTGCACTTGGTACCACTCTAGCACCTTCTAAGTACCCTGGACCAGGGACCAAACTTCCCTGAATGTGATCACCACTGTACCTGGGTGGCTCTGGGCTCAAGAGACGAAGTCTGTGACGTGGACTGCAGGGAGCTCCAGGTAGACATTGCCGTGGCCACTCAGGGCCCACTCTGCCCTCCAGGGCGGTGGCTCCGCTCCTCCATCTCTAGAATAGGAATACAATCACCACTGGCCCAAGGTAGGACACAGAGGACACGCCAAGGGGGAAATGTCCCTGTGTAGCCGTGGTGCTCCACAATGCCATCTCTGAGGACCAGAAAGGAGCCTGGGCTCACTAGTGACCTAGTGTCCTGCCTTCCACCCCCACATGGGCCTCCCTGCTGCTGCTGCTGGGGCTTCGTGACTCCACCCTGTCCTCTGGCAGGGTCACACCTGCTGCAACCTCAGCCTGTCCTGGGCTGCTCACCTGCTCACCTCTAAGCCAAATTTGTCCTCCATCTACATGGACGCTCAGTTAGCCCAGAGCCATGTGGAGAGAGACAATCTCCCCACGCTCCCTGCATCTTCCTGCACCCTGATTTCTCCCCTCCAAGCTTTTTCCCCACGCCTCTTGCCTCGCCAACTCTAGACTTTCCAACACCTCCTGAAGGCAGCCCTCCAACTCTGACTCCAGCTCCCCTCGCATCCCCTGCCTGAGGCAGAGTCCACCTGCCAGGCTCGGACATTCCCTTCAACCCACTTTGCAGAAGGAAAAACTGAGGCTCCAAACAACTAAGCTGTTCATGAACCACAAGCTAGAGTGTAATCAAACTCCCTCGGGTCACCTACTGCAGCTGACTCCAGGCATACACTGCATGGTGCGCAGGGGCACAGGTCTTTGGCCCTCCTCTGTACAGGACTGTGCCAGAAAATTCTAGGGAGGTCAGGTTGGACCTGGAGGCAGGTGAGTAGGCTCAGTCAAGCTGGTCACACATGCGTCTTCTAGGTCTCATTAGGGAAGTTTCACCCACTGGTCTTACTAGCCAGTTGGTCTTGAACAAAAAACGATACTGTGAAGAACTCAGAAAAGATGCTTTCAAAAGAGGGACAGACAGCTAGGTGAGGTGGAGTGTCCTTGTAATCTTCACACTCAGGAGGCTGAAGCAGGAGGGGCGCTGTGAGCTCAAGGTCAGCCTGAGCTACAAGACCCTGACTCACATAAGAAGAGTGACAAAGCTTCACGCCCTGCCCGCCCCCACCTATAGGACCCTGAACCCCTCCTAGGGGCTCCGCCGAGCATTCCCCACCACGTGGGACCCGGAGCCCCTCTCAGGCGGGTACGCCAGCACAGGGTTAGCGCGCTTGGCTCCCACGGCTGCTGACAATGCGGATTTCTAGCAGCCGCCTCCAACCCGCCTTCCATCTCTCCAGCACACGTCTTCCTCCAACAGAGTTCTAAGCTGGCAGTCCTGATAAACTGGGGGCTTGGGGACTTTCTCTAAGTGCCTCGTCAATGGCGGCGTCTCAGAGCGACAGCTCTCGACGTTCAATGAGATTATACTTCTTATTTAAATAGTTGATTGGAGGATTGGTCTCAAAGCAGGACACCGGATGCCCAGGGCCTCCCCTGGGCTCCTGGAGAGACACAATACTGTGTGGCATTGCGCGGCGCGGAGCCCGCCTTCCGAGCTCCGTGTTCCCATTCAGATATCTCCGGGATGGGGGGGAGCCGGCGGGGGATGAAAGCGGCCTCCCCTCCCGCCTTCGGGGAGCTGGAGATTATGCCTTTCGTTGCAGAATGGTTTCTCGAGGGCTCCCCACCACGCTCTGTGCCCGTCGCCTCCCCTCTCAAAGCGACTGGGAGATAAAAGACAACGTGCGCTTGGGGAGAGCTCACATCAGCCTATTGTCGCAGAGGATAAGCACCACCATTTTAGGGAGGACGGTTGTTTCGAGCATTCTGTCTGCCTGCCTGCCTGCCGGGCGGGGTAGCGCAGGCTTTCCCCGCATACACGCACGCCCCCGGTGCTAGTAGGCTCCCAGCTGAGCACCCACCCCTGGCCTGGAGCGAGGTGGCGTACTTGTGGGGAGCCAGTGGTCCCCAGCCTTTTGGAAAAGGCGAGCTTTGTACAGGACTGAATTCTGCCAGCACTGTTGTGCGGACCCTGCTAGGGCCTGAGAGCTTTGCTTCGAGCACATTTTGCAGTTCATTGTGTGTCAAAATAATGTATTAGTAAGAGCAGCGTCTGGATCGCAGGCACTTCCTCTCCTTTACAGCCTTTGTCTGCCTGGATCCCGAGGGACCTGTCAGGAAGCCGTTTTGAGACAGGCTGGTGACACCCACACCACCTTCCCCACCTCCATGAAAAGCTGCCCCAAGATTCCAATGGCCAACCCAGAACCTTGGACAAGATAAAAGGCCAGCACTGGCCTTGAAGGATGCCCGACTCTGTCTGCAGGGCCAGGCGGGGCCGGCGATCTTCATTCCCAGCAGCTGTGTGACACAGAGGCAGGCGGTTTGGTATGCGGGGCACATCCAGCGCCTCCCACATCCAGGGACCACAATCAGGTAGCTGATGGGGATGCGAGTCACATTGCCTAGACCGCTGCCGCCGCAGTGAACTGATTCACACTGCAACTCTGAGGCGGGGAGAAGGTACAGCGGGGGCCTCGGAGAAGAACCAGCCTCGCTTTATTATACAGCTGCGGTTTCCAAGCTGGAATATTCCAGCCACCGCAGCTCCCTCGCTTGCTGCCTACCTGCTTAGGCAGTGAGTGTTCCGGCTGCCGGCACTGGCTGAACAATGGCATTATGCAGTGCATAAAGAATACCCAGGCAACGGAGACAGGCGTGGCTTAATTCATTCAGTGCCCGGTGGCTTTTGAACGCCCCTGCATTCGGCCTTTCTCCAGAGCAGCCCTCGGTCTCCCTGCCCCTCCCCATCACCATTTCCTGACTCCTCCTGTACAGGTCTGCCGTAGAGCTCATGGCCGTGACACGTGAGGCGCAAGGAAAGGAGAGACAGAGGTCCTGTTCCTGGCCAGGGGAAACTCCTAGTGTACAGGAGACATGGGTTTGAATCTCTATGTTTTGCCATCGGCCCGTGGGTGGCTTTGGGGAAATCTCTTTCTAGCCTTGGGTTCCAGGGCCAAACCTGCAGATATACCAGACAAAAACAAACCTGCAGGAGAGCTTCTTCAATGCTGACAGCCTGTGACTCGGATACACATGGCTCTCTGGACTTGTCCCAGCCTCATGTACTGATCATAAACACCTTCTTTTGTAGCAGAGATACTGTTCTTGACCATGTCCTAAGACCAGGCCACGAGTCAGGACAGCCAAAGAGCAAAGCCAGCCAGGAGATTTCTGCCACTTTCTGGTGGCCCCTGCCCTATCTAGAACTACAGTCATCATGAACCCCAGCTTACTGGTGTCTTCCAGGAACAAGGGACCCAGTATTGCAAGGTCTTAACACATTCTTTAGGGGGGAAGGGTCTTTGGTTTTTTGTTTGGTTTTTGGTGGAGGATTGGTTTGATCTGGTTTTTGAGACCAGGTCTTGGTATGCAGTCAAGCTGGCCTTGAACTCGCTTTGTAGCCCAAACTGGACTCGAACTCATGGCAATCCTCTTGATTTTTGTTTTTGTTTTTAAAGAAATCATAAATGTGAACTTGAAGGTAAAAATTACTGTTTTCAAATACGAGCTTAATTTCTTACGAACACCAGCAAGTAAAACAGAAACCATAGGAGACCTTGTTTATTAGACATGGCTGCAGATTGGTAAGTCAGGGCCTGCCTAGGCCCCTGGGCATCACAGCTGCAGAAGCTCAACCTAGAGAACCCTGGAGTTAGGTGACTCAGTGGTCCTGGGATTCCTGCCGCATTCTGTTTAATTTTAAGGGAAAAAGCAAGCAAAACCGAGCTCAAGGCTGCCATCAACATCTGGCCTAACTCCAGGATGGTCCCCTTTCCAGAGGTGAGGGAAACCAGCTGGATCTCAGCTCCCCAGTACCCCAGCTCCCGGCCCAGCAGGGCAGCTCATAGCCCTCAAGTCCCTGCACCTGCACCCCGCTGTGGCTGAAGAAATAATTCTGCTGTAGAGTTCTTCCTTGCCCATTGAGAAGACTCTCACAGGCCCTGTCTCCAAGTCTGGCCTTCCCAGTAGCAGCTGTCCCAGCAGGGGACCCTCCTGCACCTGCCACATTGCACCCAGGCCACACAAGGAGAACTGCACTGCAGAGAATCCACCACATCCTGTTGAAGAGATACCACATGGTCATCACATCCACAGCCCACGTGGAAGCTCCAAGCTTATATTATTTCAACAAGTACTGAAGAAGTAATACTTGTTGGCATCAAGGAAAAGTATCAAATGCAAGGAGTTTCTTAAAGATTAGAAGAGGAGACAGATGTCATACACATGCACAGGTGGGTGACAAGCAGAAAGTCGTGATCTGGGGGAAACACAAGCATCTCTGTTGAGAAAGGGATTGCTGTGTTACGGCACTACACTTTCATCTTGGTCAGATGAAACAGGAGGCGGAAGGCCACCTCCCTGCTCATCGCTGTAATACAAACTCAAAATGCCTCTGTAAGCCCTCCCAGGACACGGTCGGATTGTTCCAACAGGAAAGAGAAGGACAAAGTGAACTCTGATCTGCTTTCGAAATGTACCTGTTGGGGGGAGGGGGTCCAATGGCCCATTAGAGGCCTGATCCTGAGCCTAGGGGTAGTTCAGGCTACACTAGCAATGGGAACATAGAAGCAGCATTAAAAATAAAGCCAAAGAGGTCAGTTAAGACCAAATCATGGGGGCCAGCCAAATAGCTCAGTAGATTAAAGCACCTACAAGCAGGTGCAGGGGCCAGGAGTTTGATTCCCAGGCCTGCTGTGCCAGCCCTGCCCCCAGGGGTATGTTGAGATGGCAGTTGAGACTGGGCATAGTGGTGCACGCCTGTAATCCCAGCTCTTGGGAGGCTGTAAACAGGATGATCACTACAAGTTTGATCTAGTAGTGAGACCCTGAACGCCCTGTAGACCTTTCCTCATAAAAGAATCATGAGGAACCCTGGCCAGACTTCAGGTTTTGTTCTAGAAGCCACAGGGGACCATGGGAAGGATCTTCCAAGGACTGGATTTCAGAATGAGCTAGCTATGCAAAAAGAGGTCCGGGAGCTAGGAGAGTGGCCAGCAGGTGAAAGTAACAGACCAGCGACAAGGAGGATGGCCTGAGCCATCCTGAGTGGGTTGGGTGCAGAGGAGGAGATGATATCAGTACTGGTACAGAAAGAGAATCTGAACAACTTGGGAGGTGTCTGGACCCAGGGGCGGGTGATCAAACATGCCTAAAATGTCAGGGAGGGTAGTGGAGGCACTCTAGAGAGGAGGAAGGAGAGGAGCAAACTTAAAAAGAAAAGAAAAGCTGTCCTAGACCTCTGCTCTGCACAGATGATCCATGACAGACCCTGAGCCGGCGACGGAGGGCCTCTAGTCTGCGCAGGAGAGGTGGTCTCCAGCAGATGTGCAGAGACAAAATTTCCAGCTGGGCCCCAAGGAAGAGACGTCAACCCAGAAACTCCTCCGAAATCTCTGTCCGCTGAGCCAGGGCCAAGCCACAAGCTACAGTGTCCAGGCATCGTGAGGCCCTGCATGCCAAGGGGGACCATAAATATTTGCCCAGTGGAGAGTCCCAACTGGAAACGCAGCAGCAGCCCCTGGTAATCGACACGTCTCTCATGGAGGGCTTAAAGAGGGAAGCCAGCTCAAGTGGTGGCACTTCACACTAGGCACTTGACATTCCCCAGGCACTCCACAGGCATTAGCTAATTAATCCTTGAGTCTGTTGAGCCCCCAAAAGAACTCCCAGAGGCTCCATGTCTGCCCTGTGAGCAGGCAGTTCCGTGTCTCACCAAGTCTCAGATGTCCCTTGAGAAGCCAGCCCGGCAGATAGCCACTCACTCACCCACTGTCCCACTTGCCCACTTACACACACACAGAGCCCCAGTGATCACCAGGCAAATAAATGATAAGGGGCCTGGGGAGAAGAGCTGCCGCGTACGCGAGTCATCCTGGAAAGCAACAGGAGGACAAAGAAAGGGACGGAAACTGCCTCTGCTCGAGTCCCAAGTAGGGTGGCTTGCATTGTGGTTTATTTTTCCCTGAGGAATTTAAACATTCTCCCATTTCCCCCTCCGACTTGCCCTATACTATATTAATATTCTTAGGTTAGACTCCCTGTAAAGACCCTAGAACAAGGCAAACTGTTTGTTTGGGATGTGAACCCAGGAAGCACCATTCAGGAGAAGATAGACAACGAATGAGAGGAATGTGGTGTCACAGTGCACTCCATTCCTGAGGGTGTGGGAGCCCTGTCCTGCTGGGCCTTGCCAGAGGTCCACAGGCCCCTTGGGCATCTCACTGAGGCAAAAGGAAGCTGGAGGATTTATTGTTCTCAGGACAGGGCAGACATCAGCGCCCCATGGGGGCTGGCCCATGCCATGTGCCAATTCCGGTCAACCTGAAAGCCCTTAGACAGGTATCTGCAGGCACTCCTCAGAAGTCTCCAGGCTGGGCTAGGAACAGGAAGTGCCAAGAGGTATGGCAGAGGCCCCAACAGCATCGACCAAACTACTGTGCCCCTGTCTACACGCAAGGTGCTCAAGACTCAGAGGTGGCCCCGACTTGGCCAACGCTGTCTAAGTGGAAGGTCTTTGAACCAAGCCTCACAACCAGCATCTCAGTTCTGCTCCTGTGCACAGCTACCCTCCCACCTAGCTTGCTTCTTTTCCCTCCCTTCTCATCCTGTCTCACATACAGCAAGCGACAGCCCTGTGTGCCAGGGTCATTCTTTTCCCTACAGAGCCTGTCAGCTCCTCACTCTTCCCAGAAGATGGCTCTGAGATGAAGGTTTACTGATGGATCTGCCCATGGAGGAAATCTACAACCAGCTCAGGGACCCTTTTCTCAATAGTGTCTATTCCTGCCAAGCAGCCCCCGGGTCTTTTCTTTGATCCTTTAATTCCTCCTATAGATTGGCAATGTACAAATCTGCAGCCTTCCAGAGGACCATAAATTTCCCATCCCTGGTGCCACTGCTCACGCTGCTTGTCTGCACTCTGTTTTGCTTGCACCAGCCAGTGGTGAGCACTTATCGCTGGTTGGAGAATTGAATTTGGCAGGAGAGACTTCTGTGCATTGGGGAGATTCACTTGCCAAGCATCTTCGCCAGCAGAAATGCTAAGGATAGCAGCCAAGAGGAGGGGGGAGCAGGCAGCGAGGCAGAGGAAAGAGGGGACAAGCACTCTTCTGTGGGTGGTTCTCTCTTGCCTGGAGAAGAAACGTGACATCTCTCTCCTTCACCCACCAGGACGTGACATTCCCTTACCCACGATGTCTTCTCCTCTGCCACCTAGCACCATACCACCCAAGTACATCCCAGGAGGGAAGCTGAGATCACAAAGGTGGTGGTCTGTCCAGAGAAAAAGCGGGGGAGACTTGGGCTGAGGTGTCCGCTAGATACGGTACATACCTGGGACCCAGAAAATAGAGGGTCCTGAGGTAGGCAGGTCACTGGGGCAGCCTGCAATAAAATCCAGTTGTCCAGCTAGAGAAACAAGCAGGAAAGTGACCGGAAGTCTCAAAGATGCAAACAGGCAGAGACATGGCAAGAGGGCTAGCAGGGACAATAGTCATTGTCATTCCAGGGTCCACTGGTGATGCTTGAGCAGCAACTGTTAAACAATCAGAAAAGGGGAGCCGGGCGTGGTGGCTCACACCTGTAATCCCAGCACTCGGGAGGCTGAGGCAGGAGGATTGGTGCGAGTTCGAGACCAGCCTGGGCTACAAAAGTGAGCTCAGGACCAGCCTGCATAGCGAGACCCTGTCTCAAAAAAGACAAAAAAAAAAAAAAGAGAGAGTTTGCAGGCCAGTTATTCAACATAGCCACTATTAAAATTTAAACCATATAAACTTACAATTAAACTCTCTTTAAAACACAGGTGAAAATATTCCAATTACTTGCTAAATGTCATTATGGTGGCCATTATCATTTAGTATATCTGAGTCGGCGTGATGGGAATTAGGTGTAACAGGGCAACCACACATCTCTTGCCAATGCCATGGTCAGAACCCACACTGATGGCTTCAAACTGATGGTGGGGTGAGTTAGCAACACCAAGGAAACTGGCCAACCCCGAACACACCGAACGATTGCATTCACACAAGCCAGTGTTGATCAGCATTTATCGGCACACTACGGGCAAGTGCTGCCCTGAGCTCCGAGCTTCCTCTCTGCCTGGAACCATGCTAGGCACCTGTGTGGTGTCCCAGGTGGGAATGCTGACTCTGCTGCAGTGCGGATGCTAAGTAGCTGCTGCCGAAGCCCCTGCCTGCCTCCTTCCACCCAGCTGCCCTGAAGGTCAGCTCCTTCCCCTGCCACAGCATCTGTCTTCTTGCCCTCGCCTCCGTTTATAATTATTCCACAAGGTGCGTATCTTATCCATCAGTCTATAGATGAGAATACGGAGACTCAGAGAGTGAACCCAAGTTGCCTAGAGCCACACAGTTAATAAAAATCACAGATCTAAGGAAACTGAAGCTGGCCAGTGCCCAATCTGTGTTCTTAACCCTTGGACCACACCGTATCTCATTAGCATGGAGGTCCAGCGACTGCAGCCAGGCTGTGCTCCAAGCCCTGGGGACTGGATGGAGTGAGGGAGGCCCCTGCTCAGCTGCCTGAGTGGGCTCATGGGATATGGCAGAGCTCCCAGTTGAGTGGAGGAGACAGCTGTGACACCAGTAAGATGAGCAGGTGTGCCATCACCACAGGGGTGCGTGCTGAGCAACCGGGACTCAGAGCACTGCAGGAGAAAGAGGCAGGCTTGTCTACTGAACAAGGCAAAACCCAGTAGCTGTGCCAAGAACACTGAGACCCAGCCCGGGGGTCTCAAGCTGGTTTACAATGGCAGGGCTGTCTGAGAGGCCCTGTGGCTGCACCACTAGACGTTGTGGGGGCTGGAGGTGAGGTAGAAGACAGCGCAAGGGAGAATAAATGGCAGAAAGTCACAGGGCAAGAATTGAGAAACCAGACGGAGCAGAGGACAGCTATAGCAAAACATCAGGTCAACCGATAAAGGTCTTCTCATCTTACAGAGAGACCCTGGCATGCACAGTTCCCAAAGCACACGGCCCTGGCCTGTGTTCAAACTCATCGGCCTTGCACTTTTGATACCCCTTCCCATGCCCTGCTTTGGACACTAGAGCGCTTCCCCCCGAAAACCTTGTATAGCCAAAAACTCTCCCAGGTCAAGGGCACCCCAGGGCCCTGACTCCAGTCAGTCCCCCACTGTATCCTCCCATAATGCCAGGACTTGAAGAGACCCCAGTACCTGCCCCTATCGGGCCATAATCTCCTCATCTTGGTCTGCTCCCACCCTGTGGAGTGTACTGTTGCTTTTTCTGCTTTTAATAAATCTCCTTCTTGTTACTTCTTTTGAGGGTCCTGCTCATTTCTTTGTTTTGGGGTACCAAGAGTCTGGAATGACTCCTGTAGGACCCCCATTCCAGTAATAGTGTGATACCTGGCGATAGCCAAGAATCCAACCACCCTCTCTTTGGTTCCTCTTCCTTTTCGATGCTCAGCCAGAGAGCTCAGAAGTGAAGTGTGAGGCACCATGCCTGCCCTAGAAAGCTCACAATCTGAGCCATGAGGAAAGTGGCTGCATAGATGAAGAATACAAATACTAAATATTTGATTATCAACAGAAGTGAGGACACGAAGCAGGTGTCAATGGCTATGAAACAACAGGGAAGTTTCTAGACACCGAGAGCCAGCTGCCTTTCCCTATTAGACTTGCCATTTAGGAGACAACACCAAGATCGGCCTCTTCCTTCAATTTCCAGACATTAACACATTCCATTGCAAGCATGAATTACTAAGTTAGCAGTTTTCTGGAGAAAAGATACTGCAGCATTTAACATACACAGCAGTGATAAAGCCAAACAGACTTCAGGAATGTGCATGGTAAGATGAGAAGATACATCTTCATGTCACAAGGTCCCTAGGACAAAGGACGCAGCCCAAGGCCAGTCTCCCAGAGCTTCCTTGAGATGCATTTATTCATTCAACAGATCCTACTGAGAGCCCAGTGTTGGGGGCTCCCCCAGAGCAGCAAGGAGCACATTGGCTCTCTGATCTGCAGAGCTCCTGGCTGAGGGGAAGACACAGCCATCCCATCCATAAGACAGGCAAATGTGTGCTGGTCACCAGGGATGTGCAGAGGGAGAAAGCAAGGCTCTGGGTGCAGCAGGAGAGAGACCTGCTAGGAAGGAACTGCCTGAAACAGGGATGGAGGGAAGACTTCCTTGCAAAAGCCCCTGGTCTAATGGAGTGGTAAGGGATGCAGCTGGAGGGTGGGAGAAGAGTCGTGCACACACCCACCAGAGCCAGTGCAGCCCTTGCCAGGGCCTTTCTGGTGCTGGGCTGACAGTAGGCTGGTGTGGGGGGAGGGGCCGAGGGAAACCAACAGCGGGGCTCTTGCAATGGTGGCAGCTGAGACGGTGGGTCATCCCTGGAAAGGAGACACTCTCACGCTCGCCACAGGGTGGCCAGCACCAGGAGCACTCTGTCACTGATGAGGGAGAGAGGGGAGCTTCTGTGGCTATTCCCATCTCACTCAAGGAAAAAGAGCCCGAGTAAGCAAGAGTCAACGCTGGTGGAAGCCCCAGGATAGCCCAAGAGAGAAGACCCACCGTGCACCATCTAAGACTGCGATAGCACATAAAATGGAGAAAACTTTACATTAGGTGTGTGATACCAAGCAGGCTTCAAGGAGGTAGCTCTTTCTCACCTGTATCTAAGAGGATCAGTAGAATCTAAGTAGTAGAGGAGATAAGGAGAGCATGCCCTGCCAGGGGGCAGATGGGTGAAGGTAAACAAACCCAGAGGAGAAGCCCCTGGAGCCCGCAGGCCGGTTCCCCTCCCCCTGCATAGATCAGCCTCTTTCTTGGGCTGCTTTATCTGATGCAGGTGCTGTTCATGCAGCCATATCCTCTCTTTCTTTTTCTTGAATGGCATTATTAAGATATAATTGATATGCAATAAAGTGCACATAATTAAAGCGTACATGTTAATAAGTTTTGACATATAGACACACCGAGAAGTCATCACCACAATTACCATAATGAACTTATCCATCATCCCCAGAAATTTCCTCCTACCCCTCCCCACCAGTCCCCTGCCCCCAGTCTCAGGCAATCTCTTTCGTGCTTTGTGTTACTATAGGTTGATTTGCATTTTTTAGAATTTTATATAGATGCAATCACAGGGTATATACTTTGTCCCGTCTTCCATTCAGCATTATTACTTGGGGTTCACTTATGTTATTGTCCACAATAATAGCTTGGTTCCTTTTATTACTGAAAGGCATTCTCTTATGAAGGCATAACACAAATTCTGGATCTAGTCACTCACGGATAGATGGACATTGTGGTCTGTCTAGTTTTCTGGTGATTACAGTCACAGCTGCTATGAACATTTCTATACAAAGTTTATATAGACGTATGTTTGTTGTTCTCCAGGAAAATAGCTACTAGCTATTTATTAAAAAAAATAATAATCAAAACTGTTTCCAAAGTACTAGGGCATTTTACTTCTCACCAACCGTGGTTGAGACTTTCAATTCCTGTGTCCTTGCCAACACCTGGTGTGGTCATTCTTTTTAATTTTAGCCACTCTATTAGGCTATCTAGCAGTATCTCATTGCAACTTTAATTTGCACCTCTCTGATGATTAACGATGTTGAGTGCGTTTTTATGTGCTTCTTGTTCATTTGCATATCCTCTTTAGTCAAATGTTTTTGATAATATTTTTTAACTGGTTTGTTCTCTCATAGAAAGCCCCTTTGTTCTCCCAGACGATGGTTTTCCTTCTTCATCCTCTTGATGGTATCTTTCAAAGAATAGAAGAGATTTTCATTTGAGTGAAATTCAACATGTGAAATTTGCCTTTTTTTTTTTTTTTTTTTTTTTTTTTTTTTTTTTTTTTTTTTTTTTTTTTTTTTTTTTTTTTTTTTTTTTTTTGGTCTTTTTGAGACAGGGTCTCGCTGTGCAGTTCAGGCTGGCCTTGATCTCACTTTTGTAGCCCAGACTGGTCTCGAACTCGTACTGATCCTCCTGCCTCAGCCTCCCCCAAGTGCTGGGATTACAGGCATGCGCCACCACAACCAGCTCAGAAATTTGCCTTTTATAGAGTATACATTTGGATCTTGCCTCAACCCAGGTCACTAATATTTTCTTCTAGGAGTTTTACATCTAGATTTATTACCCAGATTGGCCTAATACTTGTGTATGTTGCAAGTTAAGGAGTCAAAGTTCTTTTTTTTTTTTTGCATGAAGGTCTTCAGTTGTTCCCTCGTCTTTCAAAAACTCAACAAGAACAATCACCTTTGCAGCTTTGTCAACCACCAGTTGTCTGTGTATGTGGGGAGTCTACTTATGGACCCCCAGTTCTGCTCTATTCATCTACCTGTCTGTTAGAGGACAGTGCCACAGTGCCTTGATCCCAGTGGCTTTACAGCAAGCTCTTAGGTTAGGTAGCCTAATTCCTCTTTCTTCTTTCTCAAAATCGTTTTGGCTTTTCATGGTTCCTTTCATTTCTGGGAGAATGATAGGATTCTCATTCACCGGCTGCTCTCTGCAACACCCACCTCCCCTGGACCCCTCTTTTCCACTTGGAACACTTGAGGCAAAAATAGGAAAGAGGGAGAATCTGAGCTGGGGTGGACACAAGGCTCTGAACAAAGCAGACACCGGGGAAGACCAGACTCCATTGCAGTCTTCGAGCCTCCCCGGTGGGAGAAAAGCAGTCCCTGCAAACGCGGCATCATGGGAACAGAACGGATGGGTGGGCGCAGAAGTGTAGCACGTGCTCTTCTTTTATGGCTCGGCTTTCAGGGTGTGGGTTCCTGGGTGGGGCTCCTGCCCAGGGAGCTCCCAGACCTAAGCTTACCTTTCCCATCCGGGCAACTGCACAGCTCAAAGCGGACAATAGCCAGCCCCCAGGGGATACTGGGAGAAGGGGGTGGAAAGCGAAAGGAGGCCTGTGCGCAGGGAAGGCTGAAGGCGTCATCATAACTGGCAGTGGTTTAGTAGCTTTAAAAGCTTCTTTGGAGGAGTTTCCATAACCAATAATATCCCCATAAAGGCTAAGCTAAGCTTTACTGTGCATGAGTTTTCTCATTCAGTGTGGGAGGAACGTCGTTATGCCCATTTTTTTTTTTTTTTTTTTTTTTGATGAATTGAGGCTTATGGAGACTGAATAACTTACCCAAATTACCCAAACAAGAATTTGGATCTCTGATTCCCAAGCCCACACTCTAGCCTAAGCCTAAGCCCTGGGGTGATTCTGCCTTTAGGGATGGGAAATGGAAAAAACCCATAAATGTACGCAGACAGATTACTCACAGGATTTCACGAGCTGCTCCCACAAGCCAGGATTGTACCCAGCACCATGTGACATGGCCATATGTGACACCACGCCCAGGGAAGAGGCCCGACTGTCCTCCAGCCAGCCGGGAAGTCATAACCAGCCAGGCAGGAGAGGCCTTGGGTAATAGGCTGGAAAGCAGCAAAAAACATCTGGGAGTATGAGCTCTTTGGAAAGAGATTGCCTGGTTGAACCTCAATCTCAGAAGCTTTTCATGCAGGCCTAAGCACAACAAGGGCATCTATCATGCTGGTATCAAGCACCAGAGATGGTGTGGCTCTGGAGACTCTGTTGGATCAGAGTGCAGCCTTTCTCAGCAGCTTTATCCCAGGGGCACTGGCATGGCCACCCTCTTTCCCAGAGGCCTCCTGAAAAGAGAAATCCAGCAAAAGGCCCAAGCCAGACTCTTCTCATCCCATGTAGGCCCATTCCAGCTGGGATCCCTGGGACAGTACTGGGCCAGGCCTACATCCCATGTCCAGACAGAGGTTGGAAACACACCAGGACCAGCCTCAGCCTGGAAGCAGGAGAGGATGGGTGTCACAGGAAAGCAGAGATATCGCGGCCAGGACTCCACACGTCAGACAAGATACCCGATGTCCACTTAGTTCTCTGGCCTGGATGACCAGGGCAGAACTGCTCAATTCACAAGGCAGGCACTGACATGAATTTATCTGCTTATTGGGCCCCTCTGACGGTCACAGACTTGGAGGCCTGGGCTGACTTGAAACCACTATTCTAGCCCCTCTGTCCTCATCCAGCCAATGAATGCCAAGGTCGGGCACCTACAATCTGCAGCAGACACAAGCTTCTTCCTGTCTTCACAACCACCTTGTTTCAGATTTATACATTTGTGTCCTCTTTCTGAGTAGTGGAGTGGATAATTTGGTAGGTACCAGTAGGTGCCACTAAGGGTATAGAGAGTGGGATTAGGAATGTCCCTAAGCACATAGGCCGCATGGTTACTATGCCTGTTGTCCTCTACCCAGAGAGCATGCAGACAAGGTGAGGAAATAATGCACAGTTCAGCAAGTGCTCTACCTATCCACCCTGTGACCTGGCCCATTCGTTCCTCATCCCAAGCCCCAACAGGCCTGAAAGGCTTCTCCAAAAGCTATCGCTGGTTCCAATTAGCTGGACAATTTGACATCGGACAGATGAGCCTGAGGTCACCACCATGACATCTGTACTATGTGATCAGGCTCATCTGAGACATCACTGCCCAGCCTCCAGGGCCAAGGAACCCCATACAGGGAAAGACGGACCCGCCCCAGAGAGTGTGTGAGATGCTTCGCACACAGCAGCCACTGCAGGAAAAAAAGAAAAGAAAAGAAAAACAAGTTCAAAGGTAATTGGACGAGGAGTCTGAAGCACGCCTGTTCCCGAAGCAAAGTGCTTCATGAATACCCATTGGGATCTGTCCATATGGACAACAGAAGGGACCCTGCTGTTCTTTTGCTAATAAAAACTGTTGTGATTACATTTCCAACCCTCTTGGAACAGAGCCTCTGTGGGGCCGCAGTGTGGCTTGCTGAGAGTGTGTTTTCCAGGCTGGCGGGCGGCACCCCTCCTTGCCACAGGACTGGAGGTGCAGCGATCAACACCCCCCCTGGAGGAAGGAGGGTGGGGCCAAGACATGAATGAGCATCCCGGGACCACAGAGCCTCACATACCTCCGGCACACACAGGAAAGTTGAAATTCATGGGACACCTTGTACGGATGCTTCCCATAGCTGGCATCTTCCAGGTCGTTAGAGGTAGTTCTGCACAACCTTTTCTATTGCAGTCTTTTTGTTCAAGTACAGTACAATAACTTCACCTGAGGGCAACCATTGTCTGTGTTAGGAACACTGGGCCTAAGCCAAATCCCTCTCAAAACCTATGGATCCTGCTGCACCCCTACCCTGGGACCTGCCCAGGTGCCCAGCTTCAAGTGGGAAAATCCCACCAACTGAACAGTCCTTCCTTTCTGAGAGATCCACACACAAAACATTTATCAGCATCTTTCTGGGACACAGAGCTGTGGTTTTGAGTCTTCTCTGCCCTATCAAGCTCCAGTCTCCTCAAGGTCTTTGTCAGTGCCTTGTTGCCGAGGGCCCCAGGCCTGGGATACACTAGGTGCCCAATAACTTCATGAAATAAATGAATGAATGAATGAATGAACACCAATGAAAATTTCAGGAACCTAGACACCACCAAAATGCAAGACCTCTGGGAGACTCAAATTTTATGATTCTACAAAACAAATTCCCACTTGTCCTTAATTTCTGTGTTCTCATGAAGGGTTTACGCATCATCACGAAGCTCAATTAACTGGGTACACATTGATGAAGAAAGTGCGCTCTGCAGATCCAGCCAGTTGGTACGCACACGGCCGCAGAGCCATGCTGAACCGCACGTGCACACCGAAGACCATCTGCATACGCAGATGTACGGGCTCCGCTGCGTCCCTAATCACCAACATGCAAGAATTCTAGCTTGCTAAGCACAACAAGGAGGAAGAGAGGCATGATTCTCCTTCCTGAAAAGCTCTCATTTGCCCCCAAGAGCCACTCCCTGCCCTTGCAGAGCTCCGTTCTGCAACCACACCTAAGTGTTTCTTTCTCGGCATCCGTCTCCTGGCTGCAAGGGTAAAGAAGTTTTCCCCGGCTGCACAGCCTGCAGGTCACCAGGCAGAACCAGAAGATGATGCAGCCGCGTGCAGTGGAGTAGAGCAGATGGCACGCAGAACACACTCTACAAAAAGCATCCATGGGCACACAGCTTGTTCCGGTAAAGGTTACAAGTGCAGCTCTGCCACTCACCCACCAGGTGCCCTTTCCTGTGCTACTTCACCACTCTGGGCCCCATGAGTTGAGGCGAGAAGGGGGGTGAGGTACTGGGGTCTAGTGTGGAATTGGTCCCTTGAACACGGTGTAAGGGGAACTTGAACAGAATGCCGCCTCTGTGGTCTGAGAAGCAGCAGCGTCTCCCCACAACCTTATCTCCAGGCTTTCTGGGCAGCTCAGAGTTTGATCTGCTGGTGAAACTACCGCAGAGTCTCTGGCCTCCTCCCTGTGGCTTCTGTCCTCCTCTCAGCGACGCAGCCAGCCTGGTCTGAGCAGGACCGTGTTCCACAGAGTCGCTCAAAGACACTGGCAGATAGAGCAGTAGTCTTTCTACAGCTGTGGTGGCCAAGAGGGACGGTGAAGGATTTCTCCATTCAGAAGGCAAAGAAGTCCCCTTCTACAGTCAAAGAATAGCTGTGACCCTGAAAAGGGAAGATGTAGGGACCTGCTCAGACTCTTGCATGGCTCCCAGTGAGCCCTGCCAGCTCTAAACAGGTCAGAAGAGGAGCAAAGAGATGGAAGAATGTCAGTCAGCAGTTGCTTTATGAGCATCCATTTATGTCTTATTTGTGCTGTCAGCCGAAGTCACATATCCACTGATCTTCCGACCTTCCATGAGAATCGATGTCCGGAATAATAATGCCCGACAGCTGAATTTCTATTTCCGCATTCCAGGCGGGCAAGTGGAGGCCTCGTGTTGATCATGAGAACAGCCTAGATCGCCCAGCTCACAAGTGTAGACCCCAGACGTGAGCTCACAGTGCTGCTCAGCATCACACACTGCCCGGGCTCTGGGGACCACCGGGTAACAGAATTTAGCTGGAACCCGTCCAACTAAAACTTCTGAAGCACCTACTATGTGCTTATGTGGTCTGCACCAGTTGATGTGGGGCATCTAGAGAAGACAACCACGATCCCTGACTGAAGGAGCATGACGTGCCTGTCAGGAAGCCGTGGCGGCTGCTGGGGCAAAGACAGAGTCTGGCAAAGGAGAGTCTTTGTGGCTGGGTGACTCGGTCATCCTATGCGAACCCATGCTCTGGCCTTCTTACATTCTGCTTTGCAACGGGAAGAGACTGCATGTTACAGTTCACCTGGCTGGAACAGAGAGGGATCCCCAGAGACCAGGTGGCATCTGACTCTCCGTCAAAAGAGAAACAGACTTACTGTGGGAAGACAGCAGGGTGAGCTAGACAGAGACCATAAAATGGCAAAATTAGTGCAACAATTTATCAGACAGAACCTTGATGGGCTGACGAGATGGCTCAGCGGACTAAAGCGCCTGCTTGGGCAAGCTTAGGCAACTGTGGGGACTGCAGTTCAATCCCTGGCACCACATGCTGCGCCGGCCCCACCACCAGGACAGGCTCAACTGGCCATTAAAAAAAAAAAAATGTTTTTTGGGTTGGGGAGATATCTGAGTACAATAAGTGCTTACCTGGCAATGCCAAGGGCCTGAGTTCAATCCCCAGTTCTGGAAGGAAGGAAGGAAGGAAAGAAAGAAAGAAAGGGAGAGAGAGAAAAGAAAGAACCTTGACCGTGGAGCCCCACAATCCGGGTCTGCATGTGGTCTTTGGGCAAGTCCTGGGCTTCTCAGAACCCCTATTTCTCTGCCATGGGAGATGAGGATGAGGAGGGAGACCGGGAGTTTGCGGTAGGTGATGGTTGGAAAAGCAATGAGTAAACAAAATAATGCCGAACAAATGTGGATCCTCACAGTTGCTATGGTTACACACAGGGTACCGCGTGAGCCACGCTCCCAGCTGTGAGCATTGCAATGAGGTAGAGGCCACCACTGCCACCGAGCAGGCAGGTCGTGGCCCTTCTGAAGCCTCATCATGGAGCGCGTGAGACAGAGCTTCTGAAGCAGAAGGGCCTGCTGCTCCTGGGAGATCCACAGATTTAAAAAAAAAAAAAAAAAAAACTCAGCATAGGCAAAAGTGATGCGTTCCCTCCGAGTGCCACAGGGGCTGAAACACAGTGACACAGGAGGAGTACTAGGACGCAGCTGCACCTCCTAAATATAGCCGACTTCAGCTCCCCACAGAGTCAGGGAGTCTGTGCCATCAGCCAGGGGAGGTACTGAAAACGAGGCTTCCAACAGGCCTTGCGCACCCCTCAGCAGCTCAGAGCCAGCGGGCTGCCAGGCTTCACATGGAGTTGGCAGGAGAGGTTGGAATGGAGGCCCTGGCCCATGAACTGAGCTCAGAGCACAAGGGCTCTTCTCCGGGCCTCTCTCAAGGGCATGCCAGTGCACGTGCTCAATGTCCCTGGCCCCAGCAAGGTCCACAGTGCCATCTGGACCAGATGAGGGCTGGTGAGACAGCTGGGTTTGTCTGAAGTACTCATTGCTCCTGATTTGCAGATGGGAAGACTGCTTGGTGTAGAATCATACACGTAGCAAAGTCACAGGCGAGCATCCCCGTTCTAGTTCTCGTCCCATGGAGCCTAACCTCACCCTCTGCCCCATCGCCCTTTACTACCTCCATCGGTCGCAATCTCTGTCACACCCTTGTCCTGCCTCTACCAAAGCCCCAGCCCCTCTGGTCTTCCCCAGTCAGTCATGAAAGAGGTGTAGGGGCCAAGCTCCATGAGGAGAAAGGATCACTTCTGTTCTATTCTGCACTCTCCTCTCCACCTCTAGAACAGTGCCAGGGTACAGAAGACACTCAATATTTGCTAAATAACTAGTTCTTCTCTGTCCCTTGTATTCCATAGCTAACCCATTACAAATGCTACAGGATCTACCCTCAAAATATGTCCAAATCTTTTACTCCAATAGCTAACTTTAAAAGACCAATCAAAAAAATAAAAAAATAAAAAAAAAAGACCAATCATACTAAGCATTGGTGAGGAAAGAAAGAATTGAAACTCTCATATACTGCCAGTAGGATGGGAAAACGGTGCAGTCACCCTGACGAACAACGTGACAGCTTCTCATCAGGCTAGGAGTTCATCCATCGCAGGATCCAGCAGTTCACGACTAGACACTCAGGAGGAAAAAAGTTGTATGTTCTCACAAAAGCTGTATGTATACACATGCTCAAAACAACTTTCATCATAATTGCCCCAACCTGGAAACAACCCAACTGCCCATCAGCAGGTGGCTGGGGACAGGCATGTGTGGTGCGGTGAGAGAGGGCTCAGGAGCGAACAACAGTGAAACACTGAATGGCAAGAGCACTTGAGTGAATTGTGAGGTGACCGTGCCGAGCGCGAGGAGTGGGGTGCATGTGCTGTGCGACTCCACCTGTGCAAATTCCTAGGAAATGCAAAAAACCTCTCGTAATAGAAAGATTCCTGGTAGCTGGGACGGGAGATGGCATAGGGCGATGGCACAAGGTGTGTGAGAAGAAGAAGGGCCTGGGGAGACAGTGTGACAGTCTAAGTGCCTACCTGGCAAGCCCAGGGACCCGGGTTTGATCTCCAGAACCCCTGGCCACTGTGCAGGCCACTGAGACCAGGGGAGGTGGCCCATTACCTGTAATCACAAGCACTGGGGAAGCTGAGGCAGGAGGATCACTATGAGTCTGAGCTGCATAGTGAGACACTGTACCAAATAAATAAATAAGGGCCAGCAAGATAGCTTAGCAGTCTAAGAGTCTGCCTGGCAAGTGCAAGGACCCAGGGTTCGATCCCCAGTACCCCAGGGTATGATGTGCAGGCCACTGAAACTGAGTTTAGGGGCCCACACCTATAATCCCAGCACTGGGGAGGCTGAGACAGTAGGATCACTGAGTCTGAGCTGCATAGCAAGACCCTGTACCAAATAAATAAACAAATAAACAAAAAGAGAGAGGCCCAGCCATATAGCTCAGCAGATTAAAGCACCTACTTAAGCAGACTCAAAGGCAGGGGGGTGGTTAATCCCCATATGGCATGCAGGTCCCACCCCCAGGGCGCACTGAGAAGGCAAGTGAGGCTGGACGTGGTGGCAAAAGCCTATAATCCCAGTGCTTGGGAGGCTGACAAACAAAGGATCACTACAAGTCTGATCTGTGTACTGAGACCCTGTAAGCCCTGTAGACCCTGTACTAACTACATTAAGAAGAAGAGACAGACAGACAGAGAGAAACAGAGACAGAGAGAGAGACAGAGAGAGGAGAAGGAGAAGAGGAAGAGGAAGAGGAAGAAGAAGAGGAAGAGGAAGAGGAAGAGGAAGAAGACAAAGACGAAGACGAAGAAGAAGGCGACGACAAAGAAGAAGAAGAAGAAGAAGAAGAAGAAGAAGAAGAAGAAGAAGAGTGTTGCCAAGAGCCACTAAGAAACTTTCAGAGCTAAGGTAATGCTGTTACCTTGATTATGCAGATGGTTTCGTGACTACATAGTTCACATGCATCATCAGTGAAACTCTTTTTAAAGCATACACCTAGCACCCAACCATTTCTCACTGCCTCCACCAAACATGCTGCCACAGGGCCCATGCTCATGTACACCTGGCCCTGGCAAAACATCCCTGCCCCCAGAACACACCATCATCTCTGTGGTCATGCTGTGGCCCCTGCCTACCATGCCCACCTACCCTGGTGCTCACCCATTGGTCAATAGCAATCCAAGCTACCCTTCTGCAGAGAGTTGTTCTTGATTAACAAAGACACCTTGCCAGGAGTTATATCCCATCGCAGGGACACCCACAGCCACTGACTGATCTAGTGCCACAGAAGTCCCGCTGCTTCCGGAGCAGGTGACCTTGTGTTGTGATTTTTACTCCAAAGCCCCACCTCCCCTGGCCAGGCCCAGATGCCTCTTGCTTAGCCCCTCCCTGGTCCACCCTAGCTTCTTCCCTGCAGCCTTTCCTCATGAGCCTTCCCTCCATATATTCTCAAACCCTTTCTCAGCTACCACAAACCAAGCTAGGACAGCTGGTGCAGAGGTTGTCCTAGGCAGTATTAGGTGTCTTAGGCAGACCTGAGGGTGGGAACAGTGGCCCAGGGGCCTGGAGGCAGCCATGGAGCTGCATGTCTGGGCCATGCAGCAGCAGCGCAATGGCTAGGACTCAGCCTGAGGACTAGGATAGGCCGGAGCAGGTGGGATACAGAGACTCAGGGAGTCTCTCTGGGGCACAGGAGGAAGAGAAGGCCGAAGGCTGTCACATCAGGTAGCTACTACTGAACACTTGACACTTCGAAGAGAAAACGACAGGCTTGGGACAAACAGTCACCCACTGAAAACTTTCCCAACGGCATTGAAAGAGACCCTCAACTCCTACAGTCAGACAGGACAGACAGAGCTGGGATCAGATACAGCACAGAGGAGGAAGAGTAGCAGAATTTAGAAAGTATTGTCTCCTCAGCCCTGGCAAGTCTCATATACCAAATAAGGTTCTGATAGGAATAAATGGGAGCCTGAAGCTTAAGACAGAGATATTTAGTGCACATACAATTGAACTCTGGATCCCCCAAGCCAGTTAAAAATGCCTTCTCCCTCTTGTTGGGTGACGGAGGCTATCCCCCACCAGTGAGTCTTGATCTACAACTGCACAAACACCCCAGTGAGACAAGAGCCACAGAGCACAAAGCTGGGTGTTTTACGATGTGTCCCCACCTCCACCCCTGGCCCCTGGAGTCAAATCTGGGGCCAAATCACAGCATTGCTTCACAGAAAAAGTACTCAACCTGCTAAGGGAAGAGAGAGACTAAATACGGGAAATAACCAGCAGGAACCAGGAGGCCACATACCAAAGGAGATGCTGAAGGCCAAGGGGTGCGCTGAGGAGGGTGACATGGGCTTTGCTGTGTGGGGCACACCTCTGGGACTGAGCTCTCCAGAAGGTGATTTTAGCCCCAGGTGATGTCCGAAGCTACTGCAGCACATTGAGGGAAGGGGTCCCTGACTCCTGCTGTTTTGCATGATACAGCCCTCAAATCCTGACATACCCAACTTTCTGGCCCTTCACAGAAAACATTGGCTGACCTCTGAGGTCAAAGGCAGCTATAGGAACATGACACCACCAGGGGCCTACAAGAGCATTGCCTAATATCTATAATTAAAAGGGATGGATGGGTCAGGGATATAGGTCCGTGACATAAGAGCCTGCCTGGCAAGTGCATGGTCCTGACTTTGATCCCTAGTACCAGACAAAGACAGACAGACAGAGATTCGATGCAATCTCTATGATAATCTCAGCAGCTTTGAAAAAGCCAATCATCAGATTCATACAGAACGGCATGGCAATGATCTATTAATCCATCTTCTGTTACTCTGGAGGGCAGGAAGTCCTAGATCAAGCAGTGACATCTACCAGGCTTCTTGTGAGGACATCGTGGGGCAAAAGATCATGGCAGAAGAGTGGAGGAGCAAGCAGACACATGTGCAAGCGAGGAAAACATGAAAGGTAGCCGTCCATTCACCAGATAACTGATCGAGTCCTGTGAGAAAGTCATTTATCTCTTTTATGGCCTTTTACCTCCTGGTGACCTTTTACTTCCTGATGACCTTTGACCTCTTAAAGGCTCCACTTCCCAACAGTAGCACAATGGCCAATTTCAACATGAGTTTCACAGAAGATAAACCATTTTTAAGCCACAACAGTCAAATGCCAAGTAGTCAAAATATCTTTGAAAAGAAGAGCAAAGCTCAGCCAAGCATGGTGGTGCATGCCGGCAGTACCAGCACTGTGGGAGGCCAAAGCAGGTTGGAGTCCAGCCTGGCCAACTTAGCAACTTAGCAAGACTCTGTCTCGAAATAAGTGCTAAGAATTCGATCCAGTGCAAAGACATTGGGTTCATTTCCAAGTACCACAGAGAAGCAAGAGGTGGCGGAAGAGGCAAAGGCAGCAGAGGAGGGGGAGGGGGAGGAGGAAGGAGGACAGAGTTGTGGGATTCACAGTTCCCAATTTCAAAATTTACTGAAAAGCTACAGTAATCAAAACACCGTAGAACCACCATAAACAAGTAGGCAAATGGAAAAGAACTAAGCCCAAGAAAGTCAAGTCATGCACTCCCTTGATTCGCAAAGCAAATGCTGAGGAGCGGAGAAATGATCTCTTCAACAAGTCCTGCTCAATCAAGTAGAGGTGCACATGCAAAAAGAATAAAATTGGGCCCCTCCTTCATGTAATATACACGCAAGGATTAACTCTCGAGTTAAACACAAGAACTGGAACCATGGGCCAAGAGATAGCTCAGTGGCACAATGTCTGCCTGGCAAGCATGAGGTTGCGAGTTCAAATCCTGAGACAGGGGGTCAGTGAGATGGCCCAGCAGTCTAAAGCGTCTGCTTAGGCAAGCTTAGGCAACCACAGGGACCGTGGTTCAATCCCCAGCACCACATACTGCACCAGCCATACCCCCAGGGCAGGCTGAGCTGGTAATAATAATAATAATAATAATAATAATAATAATAATAATATCCCGAGACAAAAGGGCGGGGGCCAGAAACATAAAACTCTTAAAAGAAAATGCTGAGAGACCAGACATGGTGACCATCCCCACCTATAATGTTAGTGCTTCAGAGGCTGAGGACTACTGTGAGTTCAAGGTCAGCATGGGCTACAAAGCGAGTTCAAGGCGACCCTGAACTGTATAGTGAAACACTGTCACAAAAAAAAAAAAAAATGGGGAAAATCTTCATCACTTTACAGTAGACAGTGAATTCTTAGATATAACACCAAAAGCCTGAAAAACAAAAGAAAAACAAAATTAAACTTCATAAAACTTAAAACATTTTGTGAGGGCTGGCCAAATAGCAGATTAAAGCACCTGCAAGCTGGTGCAGAGATTGAGGGTTCGATCCCTAGACCTGCTATGCCAGCCCTGCCCCTGGGGCACACTGAGACTACAATTGAGACTGGGTATGGTGGCACGTGTCTGTAATCCCAGCTCTTGGGAGGCTGCAAACAGGCAGATCACTATGAGTCTGATCCAGTAGTGAGACACTGAACACCCTGTGGACCCTTCCCTAAAAAATACAAAGAAAAAAAATATTTTGTGCACTAAGACATTGAGAAAATGGAAAGATGATTCAAAGAATGGAATAGAATATTTGCAAATTGGATACCTGGTAAGAGTTTAGTATCCTAAATACATAGGAAGAACACTTAACTCAATAATAAACAATGCAAACAACCCAGTTAAAAAATGGGCAAACAACTTGAACAGACATTCCTTGAAAACAAACATATATATATCCAACAAGCATATGAAGTTTCTCAGCATCACTGGCCATTTAGAATATATATCAAAGCCATAATTCTGTATCACTTCATACCTGCTAGGGTGATAATCTTAAAATACATTCTTTACCAATAGGGATGCAAAGTGTTTTCTTTGCTTTTGTTGAAAACAGTTTTTCAAAAAGTTAGATACAGAATTACCCTATAACTTCACTAGATGTGTGCACTCAAAACAATTTTTTTTGGGGGGGGTGGGACTGGGGTTCAAACTCATGACCTTGCACTTGCCAGGCAGGCACTTGTGCCACAGAGCTATCTCCCCAGCCCCTCAAAACAATTTAAAATAGATATTCAAACAAGTATTTGTGCACAAATGTTCATAGTAGGGCCAGGGAGATAACTCAGCAGCATAAGCACCTGCCTGGCCAGCACAAGGTCCAGAGTTCAATCCCTGGTACCACAAAAAAATGTTCATAGCAGCACTATTGATACTAGCCAAGCAGTGGAAAGTGCTCAGGTGTCTGCCAAATGGATAAGCAGAGAAACAGATTGCAACAGATAGATAATAGATAGATGACTGATAGATAGATCAAATAGATAATGAAATAGTATTCACCTATAAAAAAGGATAAGTAGTGATACGGAGCATAACAAAGATAAACTCAAAAGCATGCTAATGTTATATCCAGGAAGAGATATCTATACTAATAAGTGGAATTGCATAAATCCATCTGTAAAAATGTCTACAGTAAATGAATCCAGGGAGACAGCCCGCAGACTGCTACCTGCTGGGAGCTGAATGCAGAGGGACAAGGTGCCGGAGGGGAAGCAGCTTTACTCTGAAGGGATGGGAATGTTTCACAAGTAGATCAAGGTGGGAACTTTCAACATTGTGAATGTGCTAAAATGCCACTGGACTGTTTGCTTAGAGTGCTTGGTTTGGTGTTGTGTACATTTTGCTTCAATAAATTATTAAAACAAAAGAGAGAGATGAAGAATGAGTGGGCAGAAGGCAGAGTACACTCCACCAGCTGCCTGGGTCCTCAGAGGAGCCTGAGAATGCTCCCTCCTCCAAGGAAGAAGGCTGAGGATGCTGGGCACCGGCGCTGTCCTCTGAGGCTGGACCTGGGAACAGGAGCGCCGCCCAGGTGACAATCTGGAATCACAGAGGCAAGAAATGCCTCTTGAATTGCAAAATGGAAGTGGGGGTGATGACCTGTGTGCATTAAAGTTGAAGTGGCCAGAAGGGAAGCAGGGACACCCCTCACCCCCAGACATCTCTAGCAGACACCAGAACATTCAGCCTTCAGGCCAAATCCTGCTCACTGCCATCCTGACAAATAAAGTTTTATTGGGCACGGTCAGACTCACATGTTTATACACTAGGTATAGATGTTTTTGAATTCCAAGGGCAGAACCTGCCAACCCTAGAATATCACTCTCTATCTGGCCCTTTAATGAAAAATGTGCTGGCCTCTAATCTATGGACATAGCCAATAGAACATGAGGCTCCCAGAATCCAACAAGAGTGCTACTCAGTACAGAGAAGTAGCTGCCGGGAAATGAATGGGCAAAAGGCTGGGACTCCATCCCCTCTGGAAAGACACAATCTTCACTCAGCCTCCTGACCAAAAACAGTCCTCAGACCCAGACCCCATCAATGAGAAAACAGCCCTGCAAAGCCACAGACTATATAAGCAACCTTCACTCCTCAGGTAGACCTGGAAGGAGGTACTGAGTGTGAAGGGGATCTTCCCTGAGGAAATCCTGACCTTCCTGGGGAGTTAAGATACCTGATCTAAGCTTTATGAAGACTCAAAAACCAACATAGCACTCTCAGGTAAAAAATGACACATAGCCCAGGGGTTGCAAGCCCATGGTCCTTTGCAGTTCCAGTTCCAGAAAGTATAGTTGGAATTCCGTAACCACTCAGCAGTTGGCAGAAGCTCATGGTGATTTCTTGGCCAGAGGTACAGAGCAGAGATTGAGTGGAAGCCTGAGGCTTCCCCTAGCCCTGGACCAAGATGTTAGACCAAAACTTATCCCTTCCTGGGACAACAGCAGAAGCCACACTCAAAGATTAAAAACACAGGGAGATGGCCCCTGTCACTTACTGTGTTGTAGCCTAGCCCTGTGAAGGTGGATCAAAGGAAAGCACTATAAACTTAATCAGTTAGTGGTCGCTGTGCAGCTTCAGAACTGGGGGGGGGGGGTCTCCTGGAGCAGTCACCCAGCGCAGGAGAGTGGTGTCCAACTACTGTCCTGGGAAATGTTTCCCAAAGTTCCAGAGAAAAGAAGAATCCCAAATACACATGGGTGAAGAGCAGCAGTTAGCCACACTCTTGCCTCCTGGCTTGGTTGACACTCCTGTTCAGCTATGATGTACCCAAAAAGCCCAGACACCTGCATACCCCCTAGTGCATCACCCTGACCCCCTCTACTTATAACATCACATAAATTGGGACATAATAAGTACATGGTCACAAGTATTATAACCTACACACCTACACATTGGGTATCACTTATCCAAGGGCTTGGCACCAGAAATGTTTTGGATTTCAGATTATGGAATATTTATATATACCTGATGAGATATTTTGAAGATGGGACCTCAATCTAAACACACAATTTATTTATGTCTTTTATACTTACTTCATACATATGGCCTAAAGGTCATTTTATACAATATGTGTGGCATCAGGTTAGTGCTCAAGAAGTTTCAGATATATATATATGTATTTGTCTTCTTGAGACAGGGTCTCGCTATGCAATTCAGGCTGGCCTTGAGCTCACTTTTGTAGCCCAGGCTGGTCTTGAACTCACATCAATCCTCCTGCCTCAGCCTCCCAAGTGCTGGGATTATAGGTGTGTGCCACCATGCCTGGTGAAGTTTCCAAAAAAAATTTAACTCTTCCAAATGCATTTGGTATTTAAGTCACTCTTCTTAAAAAAAAAAAAAAAAAAAAAATTATAGGGGTTAAGGATGCAGAAAACACAAGGTCCTGAGTTTGATTCCTGGTACCCCCAAAAATTTATTTATTTATTTATTTATTTTTCTTCTTCTTTTGAGTCCTTCCACTAGGGAGATTATACGATATTTGCATATGTAGGTCTGGTTTATTCTACTTATCAGTATATGTTCAAGAAGTTTCATCGGGAGGCTGAGGCAGGAGGATCGGTGTGAGTTTGAGACCAGCCTGGGCTACAAAAGTGAGCTCAAGGCCAGCCTGAACTGCATACTGAGACCCTGTCTCAAAAAGACAAAAAAAAAAAAAAAAAGAAGTTTCAGATTTTGAAACGTTTTAGATTTAAGATCTTTGGATTAGGGATGCTCAGGGTCTTGATCAATGCATGCACCTCCTCTCCAAAACGAAGTTTTTGTACTTTGCACCTCCACCACTACGAAGCACACTCATGGAGTTCCAGAGAAAAATCAGGCCACACTGCAGAGAAGTATGCACCGTCCCAAACAGCTCTTAACTGGGCCCCCAGCAGAGATACATGTTCAGTCACAGAACATCAATGAGACCAGAGCTGCCCACCAGGAGCTGGGCCTGTCACCCCATAGTGTCACGGGTTCCACATTTATTAAAAGTTCGAAGTACTCTATCCAGAATCAGGTTCAAACAGGAGCAGAGGGCAGGAGTAATCCAAACAGCAGGTCACCAAGCACATCAGCGTCACCCTCTCTCCCTCAGCTCACTCTGAGGTCCAGTGGAGGCCGCCCACAGCCAGCTGCTGGAGGAAGGAAAAGCACACATTCGGCACCCACATGTTGGGCCAAGTGACAGCGGACATGGCTACACTGCAGCCTTGCACTGGGGGCCCTGAAATTTTCCCAAAGATCCAAGAGAAAAACTCTAAAAGTGCCTAAGGGAGGGACTCAGAATGACTGGTGAATGGTCTCACTTGTGAGGCAAGAGCCTGGAAGGAACCAGACTGAGAGTCAGGAATGAGAAAGCCATGGTTGTGATGCGTGAAGGAACCTGGGAAGTAGGACAACCTTGGTGTCGTACATTGACACGTGCCAGCAAGCACCCACAGGGACTTTGCCAGGCAAGGGAGACCCACCTGCTCTTGGCCACTGTTGGCTTGCAGAGTGAGCCCATAGACAGAACCCACCATTGTGGCACAAACCCACCCTCAGATACCATGAGCCCAATGGCATGGGCCTGTGGAGGACCACCTGGGCAGCTATCCGACAATGGGGAGCAACTGTCTCCACTTTGGCTGTGCCTGACCCTATTTCCATGTGGTGATGTGTACAGAGCTGGCTCAGACTTTTCCTCATCCCCTCCATTGGCTTTAAGCAGTGCATATCAGTCTAGCCGAGGTGCTGATGGCAGTCTTTGAAGATGGCAGGCATGTGGCCCTGGAACCCCCAGCTGCCACTCCCTCACGTGAGCTGGGTCAAGATGGGATGAAGAACCAATGCTCCGCGCTGTTGCTGGGATGGAGCCTCGAGATATAGGTTATGACTTCCTGGGGCTTGAAAGATTACACATCAAAGTTGAAGCACTGACCCCAAAATATTAGACACCATCTGTTATGGTTTATGTCTAGTTGTCCCCCCAAAGCCTCATGCAGTCATGGGGTAGGGACTTCCATAGATTGAGGTTTGGCTCATGAGTCACTGCAATTATGTGTTTTAATACTGATGGGATTATGGTCTGAGTACTTCTGGGATTATGGGTGTAGCCTAAGGCGGATAGGCTGAGGTGGAGAGCCTGAATGTAATATAAAGAGAGGCAGAGAGGCAGACTAGTGCCCTTGCTCTGCTGCCCTGTTGGTTGGCTGCCTCTGTCGCCATTGTTGCTCTTGCACCGCCATGAACTGCTGCCCTCTGCCCTGTGCCACTGAGCCTTGGAGCCAGCTGAATATGGACTGAAACCTCCAGTAACTGTGAGCTAATAAACCTTTCCTTCCTTCATTTTGGGTGTCTGGTTTTTGTCCCAGCAATGAGTAAAGAGTAACTAAGACACTATCTCAGCTGTGTAATGCAGATTACTCTTTCTGCAGATCCTTCTCTCTGTATGCAGAGGTGAATGCGGGCCTCCTACCTAGCCCAGCTCACAGCACTCACCAACTTCCCGCTGCTCTCACAGTCACTCATCCTCAAGCCACTCCTCTGCTCATGAGTGAACAAAACCCAGCATTGGCCACTGGTTGAGGCCTTTGTTCTGGATGGCCATCATCATGACTGGACTTAGGACCCCTTGGTTTCCCATAACTACAGATATGCCTCAGTGTCTTTGCACTGGGTGGGGTAGATTGGAATGAACTGAATGAGATTGCAATAATTTATCCATGGGATTACATGGATAAAATTCCCAGGCCAAGACGAGGACGAGGAAGGGTTATCAATACGAACCCTCCCATAGGTTGACCTAGCTACAGCCATTGCTTCTGGGTTAGTAGAATGGTAGCCACAGGCAGAGTTAGCCCATGATCAGGTGCACTTGCCCCGATGGTCCTAAGCAGGTGTGGCTTGCTGTCACATAGAAAGGAGCATAGAGAAATGTGTTTGGAATGCAAATAATCCACTAGGGTTCCCCTCGGAGTCCCCGTGCCAGGCACTACCTATCACTAATCACTCATGGCTTAACAAGGGCGCGATAACCAGCCCCTCGTACCCCTCAAGGGTAAGTTTCTGGGTTCCCCACCAGGGAAGTCACCCTGACAGCAGAAGTTCTAGCCAGGGATAAGAAAAATCTGAGGCAGGCAGTAGAGGAGGAAGATGGTGATCAGCGTGGCCTTGAGCAAGCACAGCGGGAGGAGCTGCCCAGGGTTCCCCTCCTGCACCTCCTCGGAAGCTGTGACAGCAGGATTCTTGAGGCACTGGGCCCAGGTGGGACGAGCTGAATGTTAGAAGCAAGAAGCCCCAAGGGTGCAAATGGTAGGCTGTGGCAGGCAGTGTTGGTGACCCAGAGACCCCCCTTTGGCAGAGACATAGCACCCCGCATCTCCTCTGCTGAGAACAGTGGCTGCTTGGTCCAGAGCCGACCTTTCTCAAGGGAATCTCCTTGGTCAGTGGACACCTCATCACTGAGACCCTCTCGCAGAGAGGGTGTCCCCAGCTGTGCCCCCACTGACCTGGGGATAAACAAGGACACACACCCAGCCTGGGGAAGAAAGGGGTTCACGGTGCGATTCATCACTCAGGGCCCCATTGCCCCACAAGGAGCTGACTTCAGCTAGACTTCACCTGCAGTTTGTCCCTTTCCCTATCCTGCTTTGTTCCCTGCCCTGAAGGAGTCCCCTTAACAGTGCTCTTTCGCTAGAGCACACGCACCCAAATCCCTGGCTCTCCTTCCCAGAAACGAGACCAAGGTGTCGCCTGGTTGTGCAGAGTCGTGATGCCAGCCCAGAAATAAATAAATGTCTGGGACAGCTAAGAAATCACAGCCTCAGCTACAGTCACCTCCTTAAAAACGACTCATCCAAGGCTTGAACTCACAGCTTTTGAAGATAATTCCTGGCACTGGACTGCCCACAAGCATGAATGAAGAGCAGCGGGAGTTCACGCTTACACAAAGGCTCTCTTCTGAAAAAGTCAAATGACACAAAGTCAGAGCAGTTTGAAAAGGGAGACGGAGGGCCTGCAAACAGGCACAGGGCCTGTAAGTTTGGTCCCCAGGCCTTCCAGGGCGCACTGAGGTGGCAAGTGAGACGGGGCATGGTGGCGCATGCCTGTAATCCCATCTCTTGAGAGGATCACTACAAGTCCAATCTAGTAGTGAGACCCTGAACACCCTGTAGACCCTGCCCCCCAAAAAAAAAAAATTTTTAAAGAAATAAATAGATGAAAAGGGAGCTGGAAACCAGTGTGTGAGGCAGTTTGCATGCAGGACTATTTTGTGTTAAGGACAAAGACTTCGGGTACACCTGATCAGCGCCCTCCTTTGGAAGGTGTCCAAGGTGTCAGTCAAGGAAGGATCTCAAACTCGGGTGCTTATGAGGAGAGGGTAGACGTGAAATGAGCAAAGAAGCTGTCGTTGGAAGGCAGCTGGCATGGTGGGGAGGTGACAAAGTGCCTGTCCCATCCAAATGGAGCCTCTGTTAGCTCTCCAAGAGTGGGGTGCAGATGGCTCCTTCTGATCATTCAAGGGAACTGGAAATTGTAGCTTTATGCGAAGTCCTCCCATTTGCAACTGCTAGCAACCAGCTCAACAAAGCGCAAAGCGCCGTGAGAGCTGTAGTGAGCCTGCGGGCTGTCAGCTTTCATCCTCAGCAGTCAAGGCTCTGAGCACTAGTGCGTATTAAGCAAGAAGCCCCGCAGGTCTCTCCTACCTCTAACTGGCATCCACATCCACCAGGCAGAGGTAAAGCCAGGGAGACAGCGCACCCCAGACTTTGCTTTCCCCAGGCGAGGGAAGAGGAAGCATCACGGGCTCAAGAGAAAAAGAGTCCTCTTGCCATAGTAACCACTCGTGGTAATTTTTGGTCCTCTTGTGTCCCCCGCTTAGCCAAGCGGTGTCCCCACCTATCTAAGTGGGCCAGCAGCCAAGGCTCAGAGAAGGCCAGGACTTGCTGGAGGCCACACCAGCGTTGCTGGCCCAGGCCTGAGCTTCCTGGGATTCCAGCCAGGGTCCTTCTCACACCGCCCAGAGCAAGGGCTTCCTTGGGACAGTGCTCTTAGCTCTGCAGCACCACATGCTGTTTTGCATCCAGGAGCCAAGGGTGGCCCAGGCAACCCTTCCGCACTTACGTGGAGTCACTTGAGGCCTCTCTCCCCGCAGAAGACAGCCCTGCATCGCTGGCTGCTGCTGAGGCCCTGCTGTCTGCCTCTCCCCCCAGCTGGTTCCGAGAGGTTCATCTGTTTATGGAAACTCTGGGCCCTGAAACGGCCAAGAAGGACTCTGTAACCACTGATTGCTGCTGTTGCTAAGAAACGGGCCCTTTAAATTCAATTTATAAAAAAAAAAAAAGATGGAGCGAGTGAGCGAGCGAGCGAGCGGGAGCGAGGAGGGATGCAGGAACATCTGGTTATCTTCCCCGGCTGTCTCCGGTGGCCATGGAAATAGGATGAGCACATTCCGAGATGGATGCAGCCCTCGGCTTGCCGCTTCCAACCTCCCTCTAGGCTAATATTTCAGCTCATCCTGGGGTTGGTGGGGGTGAAGACGAGGAAATCTGCTGGGGAAAACTTGGATTGAAGACATTCTGTCCCCTGTCCCCTGCCCTAAGGCCTCGGACCCGGAGAAGGAGGTACACCCACACATGCTCCGTCCAGACAGATCTGCCCGCTTATTTGTGATCCTCCCCCTACTTGGGAGTTCCGCTGGCATAGCATCACCTCTGTTGGAGTTGATATTATTTTCTGCAGTTTGTAGGTGAGAAGAGTGAGGGGCAACATGGCTGGGATATGTCCCTTTCTCGGGAATGAAAGGGTCATGAGTCCAATGCCAGGCTGAGCTCCTGGCTCCCCTCATGGGGCTTCAGCAAACCCCACGCTGGTCTGCAGGGTAGGGGGAGGGCCTGGCTGCCTGTCATGCTGGTGCAGCCGAGTTTGGGGTAGGAGACAGACAGGTCTCCTTGTGCTATGGGCTGAATGCTATGCCCCTTGTGTGGAGAACATTTGGTTCCCGAGTGATGGTGTTTGTGAATGGGACCTTGGGCAGTGATTAGGCCACAGAAACTGCAATCGTGATGGAATTAGCGTCCTTGGAAGAGAGAGCAAGAGAACAATTGCTTCCATGCCCTTCTGCCTCCTGCTGCCCCCTGCTGGGCACAGGAAGGAGATGGCTGTGCTTGAGCCAGGAAGCAGAAGCCGGCCCCACCCCATGATGTCAGCAACCTTACCTCAGACTTCCAGAAATAAGTATCTGTCCTTCAAGACACCTGGCCTATGTGTCTGGTGATAGTGGCACAAAGGAAGAGCCCACAGCCTTCTCGAGCCTAGAAGGCTTTCCTGTGCCACCACAAGCACCTCTGAGGGGAGCCATATAGCCCTGGATCCCTCTACAGACAATCTGTGATCCAAGGATTTGAATGGAGGGAGTTCCTCTGGATGGCGACCCCAAGAAACTCTGGTCAAGAAAAGGAGAAAAAAACCGGGCGTGGTGGCTCATGCCTATAATCCCAGCACTCAGGAGGCTGAGGCAGGAGGATCGGTGAGAGTTTGAGACCAGCCTGGGCTACAAAACTGAGC